>JAGFZM010000012.1:914419-1019498 GCA_017657215.1 Limnothrissa miodon
TGCATGCAACACTAGGTTGTCAAAAAACTATTTTTATATTACTATATTAGACTACACCACAAGAACATCATTTAAGTTCATATTTTGGTTATACATACTTTAAATCTCCCGTGCCTTCACCTTGCACAAATTTTCTTCACATAAAAACATTTTGCCAAGGTTAATCCTAGCCTCGCCCTTGCCAGCCCCATCCTGTACTTTCATTTCATTTTGTACAGATGGACTGGGACCGCTGCATTGACAATCGTTCTCTCCAGGACAGCATTCTGCCTACCCAATCAGCGAAAAGTGGGAGTGTTATAGTGAGCGGTGACGTCGGTTTTGTGTGTTACGTTGTCTGGCTGCGCGGCTATCACAATACATATGGCATGGAACAATGCACCAGGCTTTTAAAGGGAATAAGAGTGTGAACTCTTATTGGTTTCTCTCTACATGCTATAACCCAAACACGTGATGACACACGATGACCATGACTAATTCACTCATTTAGGACAACCCATTTGAACTATGCACCAGGCACAATGTTCACTTTTCAAGTAGATGAAATACCGTTTTCTGCTCGGACCGCTCCCAAAGACAAATGCGCCGTAGACTTCTGACAATGCGCTAGTGGTCATGAAAATGGAGCCCTATATGTTAAGTGATTAACATGCTAATAGAGTAGCCTGATGCCACTGTTTTGTTAACAGAATCAGAGCTTTAGGCCCTTCTATTAGCAGGTTTAGCCTACCACTGCCTTCAGCTTTACTCACCAAGGTTTGACACTTAACCACCCCAGGATAATATTGGGCAAGGCACACTCAGCTCTGACAATCACATGAAAGAACTTTGTTGACATTTATATTTGTTTGTATACAAACTACAATCAACAAAAATATAAACGCAACACCTTTGTTTCTGCTCCGATTTTTCATGAGATGGACTTAAAGATCTAAAATTCATTCACACACTTTTACATTCATTCATACACAATATCACCATTTCTCTCAAACATTGTTCACAAATCAGTCTAAATGTGTGATAGTGAGCACTTCTGCTTTGCTGAGATAATCCATCCCACCTCACACGTGTGCCACATCAAGATGCTGATCTGACATCATGAGTAGTGCACAGGTGTACCTTATACTGCCCACAATAAGGCCACCCTGGAATGTGCAGTTTTGTCTCACAGCAAAATGCCACAGATGCCACAAGCATTGAGGGAGCGTGCAATTGGCATGCTGACAGCAGGAATTTCAACCAGATCTGTTGCTCGTGTATTGAATGTTCATTTCTCAACCATAAGCCATCTCCAAAGGCGTTTCAGAGAATATGGCAGTACATTCAACCGGCCTCACAACCGCAGACCACGTGTAACCACACCAGCCCAGGACCTCCCATATCCACCAGGTTCACCTCCAAGATCGTCTGAGACCAGCCACTCAGACAGCTGCTGAAACAATTGGTTTGCATAACCAAACATTTTCTGCACAAACTGTCAGAAACCGTCTCAGGGAAGCTCAACTGCATGCTTGTCGTCCTCATCGGGGTCTTGACCTGACTCCAGCTCGTCGCCATAACAGACTTGAGTGGGCAAATGCTCACATTCGATGGCGTCTGGCACGTTGGAGTGGTGTTCTCTTCACAGATGAATCTCGGTTTACATTGTTCAGGGCAGATGGCAGACAGCGTGTGTGGCGTCGGGTGGGTGAGCGCTTTGCTGATGTCAATGTTGTGGATCGAGTGGCCCATGGTGGTGGTGGGGTTATGGTATGGGCAGGCATCTGTTATGGACGAAGAACACAGGTGCATTTTAGTGATGGCATTTTGAATGCACAGAGATACCGTGATGAGATCCTGAGGCCCATTGTTGTGCCATACATCCATGAACATCACCTCATGTTTCAGCAAGATAATGCACGGCCGCATTTTGCAAGGATCTGTACACAGTTCTTGGAAGCTGAAAATGTCCCAGTTCTTGCATGGCCAGCATACTCACCAGACATGTCACCCGTTGAGCATGTTTGGGATGTGATTGACCGGCGTATACGACAGCGTGTACCAGTTCCCACTAATATCCAACTATTTTGCACAGCCATTGAAGAGGAGTGGACCAACATTCCACAGGCCACAATTGACAATCTGATAAACTCTATGCGAAGAAGATGTGTTGCACTGCAAGAGGCAAATGGTGGTCACACCAGATACTGGTCCCCAGACCCCCAATAAAGCAAAAAAACTGCACATTCCAGGGTGGCCTTTTATTGTGGACAGTATAAGGTACACCTGTGCACTACTCATGATGTTAGATCAGCATCTTGATGTGGCACGCGTGTGAGGTGGGATGGATTATCTCAGCAAAGCAGAAGTGCTCACTATCACACATTCAGACTGATTTGTGAACAATGTTTGAGAGAAATGGTAATATTGTGTATCTGGAATTAATTTTAGATTTTTAAGTCCATCTCATGAAAAATCGGAGCAGAAACAAAGGTGTTGTGTTTATATTTTTGTTGAGTGTATTTTAAGACAAGCCTTTGCCATTTCGCCTTGCTTTGGCAGTTGGGATCTTTTTCCAGCCAAGCTTCATATTGTGATTTTGATCGCCCTCCATCAGAAAACGTACATTTGCCCCTTGTCTAGTAACGACTGAATTCCACACAATGATATGTTGATCTTACGTACATGTATATTTACTGGATGCAACTTTGCAAAATCAACATGAATACTTTTCTGAACTTGGTGGTGAATGGGATTTTGCATGCCAGCAAGGCAGTGTCCTTTCTCTACTTCATTGAAGGTGAACCAGACGATTTGTGGGAACATTGTAATTGACTGAACTGGCAAACTAAATAACGTAGCTGGCTATCCAGGTAGGCTGCCTATATACAGTCTATGTGCCTACGTCAGAAAACAGGACACCTTTTCTTTCCATCCGTAAGCACTGCAGCATTTTTTTGGCGGAATTCAACGAACGAACAACGAATTCCAACGAATTCCAACGAATATTCTGAAAGTAGAGCTGCATTGTACAACCTTGTGCAAAGGTCTGGAAATTGAAATATTTCTCCATAACCTCATTTCCTTTTTCCATACCTTTCCAGACCTGGAAAATACTAAAATTAAATTCCATACTTTTCCATTCTTTTCCATACCGCGTAGGAACCCTGCCCCGGGGAGAGTTTGATTGTTTTTTTGTTAAGCTGATTTATGCACGGTCCGGTGTCAACCACTGCTTTTTTTTTTAACAGTGTGAGCTACAGATGGGGCAGCTGAGGTAAGAGGCTCAGACGTGTGAGACTGCTGATGTGTGAGACTGCTGAAAGACCTTATGTGTGCTATGGCAGTTGCTCAAGCAAGTGTTTTATGCCACAGTGGTGGGGGGACAACCCGTCCCATTTTTCCTGATTGACTCCTCTGCGACACACCCCAATGACTACCCTGCCCTGGACTGGGGCCCACTCCTGACTAATGCTATGCAAATCCAGTGCAGCATTTGCAACAGAAGATCCCATCTGTGTTTCTTGACACACATTATTTTTATAGCACAGACAGGGTGTTTGACAATACCGAAACACCATGCATTCCCTTGACTTTTCATCCAAGTTTTCTTCCTGCCCTGTGCAATCAATAGAACATGCGGCCATAATAAAACCAAACATTATGGAACAATATTGACTATTTATTCATGTGGAGTTGACAGCGTATATGTGGGCCATAAAGAGAATCTATAGGTTTACTGTGGAGACAAAAGCTCTGGTTTGTCCGTTTGCATTTTGTGTCCCATTTTCTCTTCTGAGATAATACACAAACCATGTTCCCAAACTCACATTCAGTTTTGGGATCAGATGAGGATTTGCGGCTCTGGTTTAGACAGGATAAATTACATAAAAGAACATATGAGAACACTATTTCAGGAAACAGTTTTTAAAGTCTGCCTTGTGCATAGGCTTTGGTTCTGCTTGTTCAGAATGTAAATATATTTAAATGTGCTGCCCGTTCCCAGTGGGCTTATGAAAATGTTGTACAGTGTCTGAAAGCAGTCTCAAGTGTTTACGCAGAGGTGTCACATGATCCGACGTGATTCATTATTGAGCGTATTGCTTTGCCCCCAGTGTCTGACCCCAGGGATCAATCACAGAGAAGTTCAACTCACCCTTTGTGTCCCTTTGCTTAGTTATGGACACATCGGTACAGAGAAACCAATGCTCTTTGGTCTTTACAGACCTTGTTAAAGCTGACCTGTCTCACATTGGCAGACGGGATTCTACAGATTAGGCTCTAAATTCAGCAGAAAGACCACAAACCTGTGCTAGTTTCACATCTTCGTTGTCTGAGTGAATGTGTGTGTGTGTGTGTGTGTGTAATTGTCATGTGCGTGTGTGTGCCTGTCTGTTATTGCCAAAAGTCTAGGACAAGCACGCCTGGGCAGCTAATTTGATACCCTTTGGAGAATGCTGATTACAGCTCGATTACATCTCGTCTGAGAAACTGGTAGGCATTAGGTGGCTTTATCCACATTCTGCCCCATTACTGAGAACAAGCCTTCTGCCGACCGGAGGAGACTCTGATTTCAAGTGACAAGTCCTGAGTCAAACTTTAAATTAGTAACAAAACAAACAGAAAACATGGACAAAGGGTGTTTTTTAAGGAAGATTTTAGATCATTTCAATCCCATAGCTCCGATGTTAGAGAGATGGGTTGAGCAACTGTATGAGATATACCTGGCGCTTCAAACACTGTTGAAACAGAACACATAAACAATGATATACTCTACAGAACTCGGATAGGATGCTTTTACCTTGCATATGAAGAGTTTGATTCCAAAACGCTATAAATCCATTTTTGAAAATATTCAAAAGTCATGTTTTGTAATTGTATATTTCGGTAATTATTGACCAAACTTCAATTATGTTAATTTTATTATGTGAAAATAAAACAAGTCAAAGCAACCCTAATGCAGATTCACTGATATATCCAAAAAAGAAAATGTAAAAAAATGATTTCTGAAAATGTATTAAAATGGTGGATATGGCGTTTTGGAACCAAACTCTTCATATACTTATACTAGGGTAGGATGCTTTTACCTTGCATACACATACTGTATACTTATACTAGGGTAGGATGCCTTTACCTTGCATACACATACTGTATACTTATACTAGGGTAGGATGCTTTTACCTTGCATATACATACTGTATACATATACTGGGGTAGGATGCTTTTACCTTGCAGTTCCTTGCTCTTCCTGTAGTCATCGAGGCACGATAGAGGACCAGCACTCTCCAAGGACAGCTTGTTGTTGAGGTATAAAAACAGCAGGATCATGAGAACGATGAAAACACCAATGGCCGTCAGGAAGCCAAGGGCTTCAGGAGACACTAGTCAGACAGAAGAGAACAAAAGCGATCAGAATTGGAATTGCCTGTGTAACAAAGTGCTTTCACACACACAAGTAAGCACTATTTTGGCTCTTTTAGAGGTAGCTCGTCTTTTAAAGACAGCTTGGGTTCCCGTATCATTGGTAGCTATGGACACTATAAACACCACCTTGTTGTTCTCAGTCGCAACAATGCTGATGCTAGTGTTTGCAGCACTGCATGTCTTAGGTAGTTAATTGCACATGATAATATTCACATCAACACATGAGAAGAGCATGCGATCAGCATGTTGTGGACTCGGCATCACTTGTTTAGATGAAATGCTTCCATCTATGACTAATGTGTTGTTACACGTGTGCTGTTTCTGACGTCTGACTGCCATCCATAATGAGTTCAACTGTCATACAATGGGACTGACAGCAGACACTCCGCTGGCCCTGCATAGCACGTCAGGGTGTCAACACTCTTGTCGGTCTTGGGTCGTGTCAGCACTGCCTGACTGCCTGGTTGAGCTATCACAAAATTAGCTGGTCATTTTTAATTAACACCATGTCAATGTTGTTCAACAATGCTATGAAAGCAACATGACAAAGAATGTTTTTTGTAGTCACTAATGAACATTGTGAGGCATTCCACAGCTATTTAAACAAGATAGCTGACATGACATGAGGAGTGTCTATACCAAGGAGATTAAAACACATATTTTGAAGGTCACACCTATTTATCCATCACAAGTGTGCATCCAAAACACCTGTTTCATGTGCAAAGTCATGCATGACTTGGAGGCATTGTGTCACTGGCTGTGATTCAAAGACTGAATGCAATTTGATCTTAGATTACAAAGTCAGTGCAGCAGAACGTTACACAGGAGACTGGAATGGACAAACACAGACAGAGATGTCACTCATGGCTTAGGAAAACCAGCTCCTTGCCAGAAAAAGTTTCATTCTCTTGCTTCAGAGAATCGGACTCTGTTGAGCTTGTCAGTACATCTGTTTTGTTGATTGCTGCAAGGGATCTCTTGCTCTCTCTTGCAGTGATATAATTTAGTTAAGCTTCAGTTCCTTCCCGAACTGAGGGGAAGGAAGTCTTGTAGTTGAATGCAGAGGGTGTGCTTTCAAGGATGAATTACCAGGAATAGGAGAATGTGTGGTACAGAAAAGACCTTCAGTTTCGTATCCATGGCATCCACTCATTTTCTGTCCAGCAATTGTAAATAGGGATATGAATATAATGGATATTCAAAACATGATTTTCATCCTATATTATGACAATTTATCTTAGGTTGGATACACATTTGCATTGGTATCAATACCAATAGTGCTGTCTGATATACTGTCTGAGACATCACTGTGGGCAAACATGCATACAGACCCTCCTTGTTTTTGCAACTAAAGACATCCTTGATTTTAACAATATAATTTGGCTACACAACACCAACTACCTCAGAAGGGCTTTTGTCAACCGTTTTAGTTGAAAATCCCCACCTGGATCGGAAAAGGGTTCAGTGTAATTTCCTGTGCACCAGCCAGTTATAATAACAACTCTGCTAGCAGGTATTAGTTTATTCATTTAGAGGAATCTGCATCTACTTATAATTCTAGGACTTATTATAAGGCCATTCTTTTGTAATGTATGACCTTAGTATTTATAATTGGAAAATTGAAAGGCCATTAATATACAGTCGATGAACCTTGAGGGAAAATGGGGCTTTTGTGTTTGACCTAAACTCAGGTTTCTGCCTGCTATCCTTGTCATACAGCAGTAATGTCACAGACCAATAGATAGAGAATATGATAAAAGAGATGACGACAATTGAAAGGCAGCCAGCAAAACGGTAATATAATGAAAGTTAATTTTAGTCGAGTGGAATTGAGGGGGGTATGGTGGGGGTGGGTTGGGGTGATGAGAAAAGTTGGAAAGGTCACTCCTTAAAAAAAAAAAAAAAAAAAAAAAATGATGTAGTGGTTGCCATGGCGGCTGTGTGCGTATACCAATCAGGCATCAGGCTCTTGCAGGTGCCCGTGATTAGCAGCTTGCCTGTGTTTCCTCAGCTAGCAGGTGGCTTGGAGTAAAACAGGAGGAGATGTCTGAGCAAGGGGATGTCTGTCTTATGCCTCTGCTGCACTGCATTCTCCTCTGGGATTACTGTGCTCAACATCATGCTCCTATTTTGAGGTGTTCCTAATTTTGGGCAGATTTTGTGGAAATTTAAAATTATTAAAAAGCGAAAGGCCGCCAAGCCTTTTTTTTTATCAACCACCAATAAATAGCATTCTAATGCCAGTTGGTATTTTAGTCAGAAAACACCCCTTAAGCTATTAGGTTTTGATCAGCTGAAGCCAAAATGACACAGCCTTTCTCAAGTCACTCAATCTTACAGTGCTCTCTCTCCAGTAGTCTAAGGTGTCTACTTGACATCTGTCCTTGGATGGACTCAAGGGTATGTCCCTTGATTGGCCACTTGTAGACAGATCCTGTTGTTCTGTGCCAACTTTCAGACGGATTAACTCAATCACACAAGTGACACTCAATCAGGCCTCTTTGTTGACCTCCACAAAGACTGATTTCTGGGGAGATATCTGTGATATCAAAATCTATGCATTTATGACAAATTTCTGAGAGGCAGGAAATGTCTGACGAGATTACAATATTCTACATCAATGTGTTCCAACTGTATTACTGAGGTAAATCTCAATCCATACGGCTCAAAAAGACGGTACAAGACAACAAACCTATCCCTGCTGATGCCCCTGATGTTCCTCATCACTCCTCCATCCAACCCCCCCCCCACACACACACACACACACACACACACACTAGATAGTCCTCTCATTTAATCAGAGGCTGCCAGAGAGGCCTTTCATCTGCTAATGAGGTCGACAGTGCATCAGAGAAACCTAATGAAGCTATAGCAAGCAAAAGGATGTTAAACGGCAAAAGGTCACATGCCTTTGGCTTTAGACCCAGGGATAGGGTCTGTGGCTCACTTATAGTGGATTACTCTAACACAACTACTAAAGTAGGATTTAACCCTAGATATTCAGTTGATTCAAATAAAAGATATTAGAAAAATTTAATTATAATTATAATTAAATTAAATTTAAAATTAAATAATTACATTTAATTATAATAATCATGCCAATGATATTGTCATGACTGTCATGACTATATCAAGTATAATAATCATGCCAATGATGTAGTCATGACTGTCATGACTACATCAAGTTTTAATGACATTAGCAAAAAATCCCTGGATAGAGGAGGACCAGGAGGATAAGCCTCTACTTTAAGCATCTAAATAGGATGGTAGTGAATCTCGGAAATATGACAATTTCATATTGTTTGGTTCACTCCAGTACTGCCAATCCCTATTTGGGGGGGGGGGGGGATATTATGGTCGTAAAGCACATTATCTATCGAAACAGACAATTGCTGCCACCCATCAAATCACATTCGCACTAAATAATTCAGACAGAGGTGAAACAGAATCTTGTCCCTAGTTCTCTCTGTACTGGTTACTGGGAAGAAGGTGTGTGTATGTGTGTGTGTGTGTATGTATGTGTGTGTACAGAGCTGCAAAGAAATGACAGACGTTTATCCCCTATCACTTAGCGTGCTGGAGAAGCATCTCTCCTGTCTCTCGCTTGGTGTCTAAACTTAGGCCAGGATCTGGTAATTAAGGCTGCCTCTCCCATCTGGGCTGGTGGCCGTGCGGCTGAGGGCAGCCAGCTCCTGTTCCAGGGAACATTAAGGGTGATTACAGAGCCGCTGGAGGCCTGTCAGAGCCTCAGAGCACAGGCAGGCCACAGACACACACAAAGGTGTGGACACTCATTACTACCCTTGATGAGTTATGAGTCTTAGCTTACTCATGCAGTGCTAACAGGTTTACAGGCGTTACTGTATCTCCTCTGCTAAACTATACAGTGTGAGGATGAAATTACTAACTACTAACTAGTAAGTAATTACTTACTAGTTACTAATTACTTACTTCCAACATTACTTACATGTATTACTGGTACTACACAACTCAGAGGTTGGAACCACTTGGATGTGGAAGGTGGATGAGAAATGTCTCCATTCTCACTGGTGCAGTGGATGGAGTGGAGGTGAAATGCACACTGTGTCTGAGCCTGTTACACAACCAGCGTGTGATGGAAAGACTGTGTTAACCCGCTGCCTTGACCCTTAGTGCAATAAGCCTCACACCAGTTCCCTCAGAACATCAGTGTCAACAGCCAACTTTGCTCAAACATTCAAGCACGCACACACGCACGCACACACACACACACACACACAAACACACACACACACACACACACACACACACACACACAGAGCCCTCTCACCACTCACACACACACCCTGACTATGGGCTGGAAACTATCTGATTATCTGATATCTGGCAACAAAGTGGCGGATTTAAACCTTGATATAGAGGTATGCTTGGCATTCAGAGTTAAGTAGAAAGAATGATGTGGAGTTATTTGTGAAGAACAAGGGTAAAATCCACTGATCCACTGAAGGCTTTCATGATTGTCTCCTTAAAAAGATGAACTGTATGAAGCTGATGTCTGCAGAACATCTCATAATGACTGATCAGGGAAGTGATCCTTGTGTTGTAGACAGTAAAACATCAAAGCTGCAAGATCCATTCATTTCTAAAGAGCTCCATTTAATGCTACCGTTGGTGACAGTGCAACTCTCCACGAAGATGCCATTACACTTAAACTTTCAAAAGCGATTTATAACAAATAACACGTGTAATTCTGAATATTTTACGAAAAACATGGTCTTGTGAGGCTCCACCTTCCGTTTTAGTTTTACTGAACAAAGGAGCAACTCAGGACACATACAACAAAGGAGTAAGTAACTCAGGACATATCACACATCTTGTACAGTATCTGGCACTTGGCCATTTAACCACTTACTATCAGTTACACATTCTACTCCAAAAACAAAGACACCAGTTCCATGCATATTGTGATCTGTAAAGGATAAACAAGCTAAGGAAAGTAATAAACAGCATTTCTTGCCATCAATAATGTAAACTGGGTGTCAGATTATGGCAGCATTCATGAGTTCTGCCATGGTTGTGTTTACAGTATCAGAGACGTCGTTGAAGGAGTAAATCAGTTTGTCAAATGCTAGTGTCCCTCCCAATGTCAGCTGACAGTAAACATGCTTCAGCTCAAAAGAAAGTCAAATTAGTGTAATTACATCTCAGAGGTAATCCATATGAATTAAATACAACAAGCCAACAAGAATCAGTTATTACCTCCCTCTTCCTTTGAAAGAACAGTAGCCTTTAAAAGACTAGCACTGTGAAAGGCAGCCCAGAAGAGAAGAGAGCTGGATCACAAAAGCCATGTCAGTCTCGCCTGTTCTGAAGCATTTAAAATTTCTGTCTCACTGTGGGTATTTTTAACTGCAACATGGCACGGCACATCTCTGCCGTGTCCTTAGAGTCCATCTAATGACGGCTGACATTTAAACACGCGCACACACACACACACACCGACACATACATGGTTTTGTGGTATAAAGAGCTTTATGAGTGAAAGCTGTGTGAGCACAAACTTGCCCATAAAAATGGAGCACATCCTAAATAGCTGCATCTCTCAGTCTCTTAAAGGGATAGTTCGGTTTTTAACACATTGAGCCCCTTTCACAGGTTGTCTTAAATGCAATAAAGTGGTTGACATCGAAATTTTGACGATTGCTTCTGTCTCGGCTATTTGGGAAATGTAGAATCGCCTCTGCCTGCCTTCAAAATGGCTAGCAATTGGCATGTGTTGTTTCTATCCTTAAAACACTGGTTTTGAAAAAGTGCTACTCACCAAGTGGTTAGTGGTGCTCGATGATGTTACAAAACATGTATCGTAGCGAAATAAAGCTTCCGTCATGTTTTATTTGGCACTTTCAAAACTTACAAAATGGCAAATAAAACATGACAGAAACTGTATTTTGCTACGATACTTGGGTTGGAGCATCAGCAAACGCCACTTATCACTCCATGAATAGCACTTTTTTAAAACCAGTGTTTAAAGGATAGAAACAACAAATGCCCATTGTTAGCCATTTTAAAAGCACGCAGAGGTGATTCTATATTTCCCAAATAGCCGAGACAGGAGCAATCACCAAGATTTTGGTGTCAACCACTTTATTTAATTTTAGACAAACTGTGAAAGGGGCTCAATGTGTTAAAAACCGAACTATCCCTTTAATTAAAGGCCCACAAAGCAACATTTTTCAATTAATTAATCCGTTTCATACTGTTTAGGATGCTACACGGCGAACGAACAGTGTAGAATGCGCCACTGTGGCCTACAACGGTAGATACAGCAATTTTGCAATGTTCGACAGCAGCGCTCAGCCTCCAATAGAATGCAGTGCAATACAATGCAATACAGCAGTCTTTAGAGGGAGCTTGTGAGAGAAAAAAACAGAACGTTGCTTAGCCCTGCTTTAAACATGTGACAAGCCCTGGGCTCCAATCCACCATGGAAGGTAACCTTCAGAGATGCCTTCGCCCCATTGGCAAGATTAAAATGCTATTCTGCCTCAACAAGATAGTCTAGCTTTCTATCTGTTGCTCTCTCTCACACTACACAAGAACACTCACACACACACACACACACACACACACACGGCATGCATACAAATGGCAGTGCTTGTGGCAGACATTGATCCTGATAAAGGAAGCCACTGTTTATGTTCTAATCACATCTAAAAGGGACACAAAGGTCAAGCTGACTTTATTTACAGTACTAAGCTGAGCATGTAAGTACACTGAGCTACACAAGGGTCTGCACTGGTCTTAGAATCCTATTCTATTTCAGATCCATTATACAGCATTAAGGCACTAGACCTTGGACTTGGATTGTATCTAACCAAGAAGACCGCACTACACAGACGCACTGCAAGAGCAGTGGATGAAGGAGTGCAAGTGAGCTATTTTAACATTTGAAAAGGCCTGCTTAACTGAATTGTTGAAGGCTGTTGAATAACAAAAAAGAAAATCTGAGAATCTGTATGCAGTCGAAATCAGAGGATGGATTGATAAAGACCAGAACAAAGAATGACAAAGTACTGACCACAGATCAGGTGTGGTCAAGCTCAAACCAACTGATCAACATCTGCAAAGATTGTAAATGTTATGTAATATCAACAGCTCTGTTGTTCCTGTGACTCTGTAGGTGTAGGGACTGATCTCAGGACTGGAAATTTTCTTATCTGAACAAAACTATGCCATTTTATCCTCCTAAGACCCAGAAGGAAAAATGTGTTGGGGTTTTTAATTTTTCTAACATAATTTAATTACTATGATTGAAAGAGACATATCTCAAGTATTTGTATTAAGTTTGCTGAAGTTTAAAACTGTAAAAACACTAAAAATATTAAAGCACACAGTGTGACTTGATTTTATAGCTCTACAGAATAGATTTAGATCTGTCCTGCATCAAAATCTGCTTCCACCGTTCAGCCCTACAGAACTGAGCCCTTTCCACAAATGGCATGTGGTCACAGAGAAGCCACAATGGAATGAGTGTCCAGTAAACAGATCTGCTGTAGTGCAGTGTAGATTTCACATTTAATTAAACTTTCATGCCTGTAATGGACCTCTCATTAGGGCCAGTTTGGCCTAAGTCACTGCGGCTCTGCCCTCTCCGCTGGTTGTTGTTTCTACAGACATCAGACAGACCACCAGCTCCTCTTTGATCTCACAGATGACACACGGATAACACATTAACAAACCAACAAACAAGCTCCATCAGAGCACAGAGCTCATCTTCATATAGACCTACCATGCTATTTTGAGGTTCTGGCATTGATCTATGTGTGCATTTGCAAAGGGGATCAATGTGACTATACTGTAATACATTCCTTATGAGCCTTTAGCTGTGTTTTGTAATCTCACCCATTTCTCACTTGCAATTAATAACACATACTGTAGGTGAATGCGTGTCTGACGACAGCCTATTTAAGGTGGCAATAGATGCGCTATTCCTGTGCATGTAAGCAATGAGGCCATTTTCAACAGATCGTAGAACTTCCTAAAATTGGTGGTGATGGAGTGTGTCAATCCATCCTTGGTAAATCAAATTTGTGATTCCAGGTTTAAGATATTTGAACATGCGCTTACAGGATTACTTTTTCATATTTGTGATGTTTTAATGAGCCTTATGTGAATTTGTGCTAAAAAAAATACCCATAAAAACCTGGCCATGGGGTGTATGGTTAACATATCCAGTGTGCCAGGACTCAGGAGCTAGCAGACGCCAAGCCTTCCGCTTACAGTGTAGCATCTACTGAGGAACCACTACCTGCATTTCCAACATTTCATTGCAACTCCCTCATCACAAGGTTACTCTGGGATTCAAACTCGTGATGATGTGATTGAGAGTCTGTGAGGCTAACCATTGGCTTGCCTGTAAATCATGTTTTTTGAGCACTGTTTGCTCAGTATACTGTATCACTTAGGCTCCAGCATCCATAAGCATAAATGACAGGAAATGTATTTTCTCACTTTACCATTTCAATGGTTATAGCTTAGGACGTTTTAGCAACTCTCTGAATGGCATGCTTCATAAAGGCCGTGCAGTGCGTGGGACCTCAGTATGTTCTCAGCTTAGGTTGTGAGGAAGGCCTCTGGCAGCTGGGGCCCCACAGCACTGGCCAAATGTGCCGCATCGAATGAATCCAGGTCATCAGATTCAGACTTGCACTCACTCACCCTGGCCAGGATGCAATCTGGGCCGAGCAAGAGCATCACTTGACAAGTGAAAAACAGCTGTGCCCTGCAATAGTGCTAACTTCTTAAGCAGGCCAGGAACAGGAGGAGGGGAGATCAGTCTGTGTGCCCTGCAACAGTGCTCGCTTCTTAAGCAGGCCAGGTACAGGATGAGACCAGATCAATCTGTGGGAAAGTGTGGAAAAAGATCCCCAAAGTCGCAATGTCTACAGAGAACTTTGGGTGTTTAGATTGATGTCTAAGAGCTATACCCTACACCCTGGCATACTTCTAGTACAGCAGTGCAGCTTGGATACACCAGTGGGCTATTTCCAGACAGGGTAGGAACTTTTACTTTTTACAGTTTCGGGTGAGTTTACTACCAACATTTTTGCATTCTTAGTTTGTTGCTTTACACATATTTTCTGGCTTTGCCTCTTACAGAGCCTTACTCTTGACACCAGGTTGAACTGTAGCGCCCAATCTGAAATAGCATACATCACGACCAAGCAGTAGCCATTGGTTGAAGCAGAAAGTATCCTGCCCACCGTCATGAAAACGAATGCCTATGGCTGGTTCTCAGACGCTTTGCACGAAGTGAAACAAAGTGAAAGCGGCTGATCATATCAGGCTAACATTTCCCTGGAGTAACACCAAAAGATGGCTAAAACTAATCTAGTATGACAAAAAAAAACTTATGACTACTATCTATCATGTAGTAAATAAATAATAGTAATATACTCCATTGCCATAGCATAAGACTCTATCTATCTTTTACTAAAGCTCATGTGCTCTGGTGCAGACGTATGAAATGATTGTGAATTGTATGATTGCCTCCTGCAGCTCCTCTCATCTTAGCCTGTTTTGGTTGGCATGGTAACATGCACATCAAAAAGCTTTGACCATTTCCAAATTGAACACCAGCGCAGATGCCACCCACACGGAGAAACACAGTATAAGCCCTCTCAGGGTCCCACGCATCCCACCCGCATCACCAAACTCACACTGCAATGCTGCTCCATGCACAAAAAGCACAATTTGATCTAAACCACTGGTGTCCAAGCTGACAAATGCACAACCTCTGTATTAAAAATCAAACCTGAACAAAATCATCACCACTTGTCAAACATGGAACTCCGCACAGCATCAACTGAGGAACAGGTCTGACTTGCGGCTGCAGTTTACAGTAGTTCACTGTGTAAAAAAAAATAAATAAATAAAATAATTTCCTACTAAGAGCCTGAAAGCAGCAGGCAACCTCTGCATTTGCATGACAATGTGGGATTTAATTGATATTATTACCAGTCAGTTTAAAGTGGCAGATAAAAGCCAAATGCCGCACCATTAGGCGGAAACCATGTTAAAGCTGCTTTTGCAATCTAGACACAACGTCAACAAGTAAAAAGCCAGATGGACACTGGATTTGCTGATAATTCAGGCCTTCTAAAGTATCATGTGTAGGTTTAGTAAGAATTTAATAACCTTAACTGGGGAATTTTATATAACCTGGGAATTTTTATATAACCTGAAGGGCAAACGTAGGATGAGGATATTACCTCAATTCACCATTTAAGAGTCTGAAATGCTGTTGGAAGGAAAGGCCTAGATTGTGTGGCGGAATGGAAAATTCCTAAACTTTCTTTTAAAGAGCCCATAAAACACATTTTTGACCATCATAAAATGTTCTTTGAGCCTCAATTATTGTGTATGCAAATTTGTGCGGCTGAAAAAAACCCAGGAGCATTTCTAGGCTGATTGGCTCCCTAGTTTCACTGATACTCTTAACGTTACCGCTAGAAAACAAATCCAACTACGTCTGACCCCAACTGTAGGCTATACAGACTGTATGCAGATTACAATTTTATCGCTCCCCTTTTAACATTACAGTTTTATTTTATATTGCGCTGCATTTGTGCCTACGCTACAAGCAAGCAGCAGGTCAATCTGATGCCACGGTAGTAGCAGTAGCCCCAGATGGAGCCTAACGTCAAATCAGAGCTGCTCAATTTGTAGCATAATGACATTTGTTTTCAAGAACTTCACGCAGACTTTAAAGAAGTGAACAGCCACTTGCAAGAACTCTGGCCCAAAGATAAATGATGCTGGCTCAACAACTTCAAACTTCATCAAGGAACCTCAGGACATAGGCTACAAGGATAGGTCAGTGAATCTTATTTAGATGATGGGGAAATTTAGCTTGAAGGTAGCGTTACCGCTAGAAAATAAATCCAACTACGTCTGACCTCAACTATAGTCTATATAGACTGTATAGCAGTAAATCGGTGAACTATCTGTGTAAAAAGTAAATCGGTTAACTATCTGAGCGAAATAAACACGCAATAGGATTGTCAGCCTTTATGACAACGTTATGCAGAACCATTTACCATTTAATATTATGTAGGCATAGGCTACGTTTTAGTTTCAGCACTAATGTCTGAGGTTATGATATGCTATGATAGACAGCGATATGCATCTTTACCGGGAAATTAACATTACAGACAGGCTATTATGTTTGTATAGTAAACATTCCAATTTCACCTAAAACCCTGGTTTAGTGGATCGACTGTATGAGCATGTATCTGTAAAGAATGGGGTCTATTATTGATGGCAATTACTATGACACCATTTCCAGTAGAAAATATCAACAGCAACAAATGAAACACACAATGCCTGTCTGGCAGCACCAGGGCGACAGTAGACATGTCCAGCTGTTTGCTGTCAGTGGAGGCATCTTGTCAGCTTAGGTCAGTGTGTCTGACACTAGTTCAATGAGCCCTGGGAGGAAATGATCTCCCTTTTGCTCAGCTAATCAGCTCATGGAAGACTTAGTCTGGAGGTCTAGGAGTAAGAAAAGCTATTAATCACTGGCCCATTGCTTCACAGGTTAGGACACATAGGCCTGTTCCCTCTGTTTCTTCTGTCCTAGATTCATCTCAGAACTAGGAGTTTTCCAATCAAATCTTCAGAGAACAAACTATTTGCTAAGTCCTTTTTTAAACTACTACAGTATGCACACCTACTGTGTCACCGCCCATCTAGTATTTCTATGCATATTGTATCAGAACACCTAAACAGTTTTAGAGCAAAAAAGATGCAACAAGCCTAACTATGGTTTTGCTACTTTCTTCCTGGTGTCTGTTTTACGGAGCACAGATGATCTTAAATGAGCAAATGACTTTGAGCAAATGACAAATGAAATTCTTCCCTAGTGTTGCAGTAATGTCACATAAGATGAGTATTTAAGCATCTAGAGTCACAGGGAATCTGGAACCCAGTGTTTCTATTCACTGAAATCGTACCCTTCTGACAATTCCTTCTCAATTCCTCATCATTGCCAGTATGTTTTTCAGACGATAATCAGAGGGCATCTCTCAATACAAAATTGAAATAGATATTACAGGTCTATATGGTTTGACTCAATAACCTGCTATGGTCATTGTGTAGTTTGGCATGTATTATAGACCTATAAGCTATTCCTGAAAACCTGAGTACATTATTGCCTGAACAGTAAAATATCATAACAATTGGACCAAAAAGCACAATCAAAAATGGCATTGATACTGATAAAATTCTAAAATCAATTCTCTCCCCTAGTCACCAGATGTCCAAACAAAAAGGGGAAAAAGACACATAAAAAGCAAAAGTTGCCACACTCACACAAAATAACAAAACAATCACTAGTGGAGGTAGTTGCGTCACTTCATGAAAGATGAATATATCCGAGATAATACTGCACAGAGAGAACAGTGTATTTGATGAGCGAATGTGATGAGTCAGGAATGAACAGGTAAGATGGCAGCCATGTTAGATTGGGGTCTGGCCTCTATGGTCTGCTTACCTTTTCTGATGCAGATCAGCTCATGTACTCCACAATTACGTTCGCCACCTGGAAGAACAATGCATGTTTTAATGGTACACACTTGGGACATTCAATGCGGACAAACAGGAATAAGTGACACAGTTACAGACAAAACATCCAACAAAGGCAGGGACAACACTAGACAAAAATACGCATACATAAGACAAAACACATTTAATGAATGGAAATATTTAAACAAAAAATGACAATTATTACTGCTGGAGAGTAAATTACAGGTTGAGGTCAAATAAGTTGACTGGTCATCTTTGCTGATGCAAAATGTAATGCAAATTGATCACAATATTTGAGCAATATCGCTTGACCAAACAAATGAACATCCAAATGCACCCAAAGCTTATTTAATGAGGCATGAAATTGTGTTTTCTAATCAGGCATCTGTCCTAACCACCTCAGAGGCCAAGCAGGCCCTGCTCCATGCAGAATGCAAACAGCTGTTAAGCCCTCCACCCTGCTGCTCACAAGCCATGATGATCTATACATGACAGCTTTACGGCCAGATGCTGTAAACACACACCTCACATGGGTATGAAACGCCAACTCAAGAGATTTTCAATAAAGGTGCTCTATGAGATGCTGCAGGATTTTTTGCACAATTTCATTTTTGTCTCCAAATAGGCATCTCTCTTTGATCGGCTTGCTTTTTATCCCTCTAAATACATTGTGAAAAAAACAGGTCTTGAAAAACAACATAGGGGCTATAATCCTAGAACAAACACTCAAACAAACCTACACACACCAAACAACAGCCAACCAATTGACAACAAAATGGTAGAGGACGCGCATTAACTCCCACTCCATCTTGCTGCTAATTGTAACTGTTTGTTATGTTAAAATTCAGATCCCCCTGATGCTAATGTTTGTTGGAATGTACCACTCTGGTTTGGGTATTACAGCCCCCGTGTTGTCTTTCGAGATCAGGTTTTTTCATAGTGTATTCAAAGCAAAAAGGCAGAAAGCTAGCTGATTAAAGAGAGATGCCTAATTTGAGACAAAAAAAAACAAACAAACAACTCTCATTAAGCACCTAAGTCAGTTTTATTTGTCAATTTCTTCACATGTACTCGACATACAAAGGAATCGAAATTACGTTTCACACTTGTCCCATGCGTAGACGTTGACACAATAAAGTGCAGATGCACAACAAGAAAAACAATTTAAACAATAAGGTACTGTTGAGTAAAAAAAAAAGTGCAAGTAGGCTTAAGGCATTATACTTAGGTGACACACAGTATATATAAGACACGACATAACATAAAGTAAGTGTTCTAGCAGTGTTGTTTGTTGTCTTAGTGCAACACAAGATTTTAGCAGCAGTAGTAAATATAAATAGTGGTAAAAAGTGGTATAAATAGTGGTAAGAAGAATACTAGAATATATAGCAGCTGGTGTGTGCAATTTGCAATGCAGAGGTAGTTATAGTTATTTTCAGTCCAGAGTGTTGTTTGGTTTTTTGGTTCAGAGTGTTTATTTCCTTGTTGGTGTGTGTGTGAGTGTGTGTGTGTGTGTGGGGGGGGGTTGTAGAGTCCAATCTGTCTTCCTATACTCCTGCCAGTCTGGTGGTTCTGCTGACTGGGAGCCGGTAGGGGAGAGAGTTCAGCAGTCTCACAGCCTGGTGGATAAAGCTGTTGGCGAGCCTGGTGAGCGGAGACTTCTGTATCTCTTACCAGAGGGCAGTAGGCTGAACAGACAGTGTGCGGGGTGGGTTGCATCGCTGACGATTGTGTTGGCTTTGCGGGTGAGGCGGGTGGTGTAGATGTCTTGCAGGGAGGGGAGTGGTCCGCCAACTATCCTCTCAGCTGTTCTCACGATGCGTTGTAGAGCTTTTCTGTTGTAGTCAGTGCAGCTACCGCCCCACACAGTGATGCAGCTGGAGAGGATGCTTTCAATGGTTCCTCTGTAGAATGTGGTCAGGATGTGTGGTGGGGCGCTTGCCCGCTTGAGTTTGCGCAGGAAGTAGAGGCGCTGTTGTGCTTTCTTGGCCAGTGATGTGGTGTTGGTAGTCCAGGAGAGGTCCTCACTGATGTGCACCCCCAGGAACTTGGTGCTGCTCACTCTCTCTACCGCAGCGCCGTCGATGGTCAGTGGATGGTGACAGGTGTGGCCTCTCTGGAAGTTGACAATAACCTCCTTGGTCTGCTCTCAACTTTCAAGTTCAAGTATACATCAGATGGAATTGCAACGGCAAGCAAGTAATATCTGAAATGGGTAACAGACACCTCCTAATCAGTGCTGATATTCCATTATGTATTGGAGAGAGTAAAACTAACCACCCCTCATCCCTTAATGATGAACTGAGAGAGTCCTTGAAGGCCTCCGAAGACAAGAATCTGAGATGGAAAGAGATCTAGTCTGATGTTTCCATAGATTTGAATCAAAGAAATGATCCATCAGATGCTTCATTATTAAAAAAAAACACAGAGACGTGATAAACTCAGTTACATAAGAATGGAGATGAACATTTTGTATTTTTTTATTTTATCTCCTCAGCCTTTTGAATGAAAACTTGACTACAACCCTTTTGCCAGCACTATGCAAGATTAGGAGAGCTTCCATGCTGGTATCACAATTAGTGATTTTAAATTTGTCTTCACTTGACCTATCAATGCCATTCGTAATTCTATCCATGCCTTATGTTTTTAAGAGAGTTGCCTGTGTGTTTTAAGTTCATGGTTCTGTTTAACAAAGGAGACACTTAAGACAACAAAAAAATAAGAACAAAACATCAAGACCTTCCTGAAGTGCATTCACATCTATGTAATACAGTTACACCAAAATAAAACAGAAAACAGTGAACAGCGACAGATACAAACCAGCGGAGCTCCGAGTTTAGCAAACACTAATTATTTTCTGCTGTATTTGGCACAACACAAAAAGGGTTTCTGGATCCACCACAGCCATTTTGCCAGTAATGTGCAATGCCTCTGCTGAATAAGTGTACAAATAGACAGCCTAATGTTTTACTTTAGCTCAGATCAATGGAACATCTGTGCGTGGGTGGGTGGTGGTGGTGGTGGGGTTGGGGGGCAAGAACACGCCTTTTTGAGTATTTTCGGTGTTTTGTTTAGCAGGTAGACACTGCTACCAAATTGCTACAGGGGTCATTGTCATTTTGCAAAGGTTTAAAATGGAAAGTCACTTGAAGGTCATCAGCAATGACTTACAAGACTTTAAAATTAAAAGACAATGCTTAGCCTACACAAAAGAGGTTGTGGACTTTCTGAAGACAAAACAAACTAAATGAAACGAAAATAAATGAGCATGGACCTACTGTCTCAAATGCAACAGTCTGTCTCCCTGTGCTCCTTGGCTGTTTCCTCTCATCTCTCCCCTTATTGCTGGTGAACAGCTGGCATGGCACCTTGCACTCATTACCTGAGATTTTGCTCAGAGCCACCTGCCCAAATCACCTTAGCCATGGCAACACACAAGATGGACCCAACAATTTCACAGCCCAATGGCTCCCACCTTGTTTGTGCACCAAAAAGAGAACAACTCTTAGTCTTAAAATATATTTTGTAGAGTCTTAACGTTTATTATATCGTTGTCACTACCTTCTTTTTGCCTTTTTTAATTCTCTGGTCTGATTTTGAAATGACTCCAAGGACAAGCCAAAGTGTGAACTAAGCCTAGGTGGTGTGATGTTTTGCTGCCAGACTTGCTGTTCTATCCAGCAGACAGCCAGCCTTGTATTTTTAGGTTTGACCCAGATTCAAAGAGGAATCTCCGGCTACCTGCTGAGGAAAAGCAGACAGCAGATTTTTGGGAGCCTGGAGCGCTGTGAATATAACACTGTAGAAGAGAAAAAGTGAAAGGTGTGAGAGAAAGAGAAAAAGGTGTGAAAGGAGGACAGAAAGAAAGACAGAGAGAACCTTGACCACACTTGACTTTTTTCCAAAACAAAACTTCTTCTAGACCTTTTAGACCTTCCTTCTAAATTATCTATTTATCAAGGATCTTTGTTTTCTGTGCATAGTAAGCAAAAACTTCCAAACTTATTAAAAAAAAAAAACACTTTTCTCTTTTTTCCCTTTCCAGACCTATGCAAGCAATCCTAGTTATTTCTGTCCATTTAAAACTACTTAATCTCAACAAGTTGTCTGAAACCGAAACCACAAAACATGTGAAAATGCCATTTTTTGTACTTAACAAACTGTGACATGCAAGATATTGTGGCTACGACCAGTTAAGTGTTGCAGTCTATTGATTGGTTGCCTTGGCTCAGTAATAAGATTGTAATTCAGCATTCTGAAATGTGCAGACAGGAAAGTAATGAATAAACACGAGAGCCTGGGAATGTTCCAGAGTAGACGTGCAGGGGAGTCACACTGTTAAATCAAGTTTAATAAAAGATATCGATCGCATGGCGGGATGAAAAAGTGATCTAGACAGGACAGGCAAAATGTGTGTGTGTGTGTGTGTCTGTGTGTAAGCCAAGAGAGACAGAGTGAGATGGTATGTCTGTGTATGTGTTTATGTGAGATAGAGGGGGAAAGAGAGAGACAATAGGTAGAAGTACAACTCCCATTTAGCCAAAGTACTGATCTAACACTAATTCCAATTATGAGAGGATTACTTTTGAAGTCCTGACTAATCAACTTGGTGGCAAAAACGAGATATCAAATAACTAATAAAAGGTCTCTGCCTAAATACCTCAGCCGATAATTATACTCACACTGACACCACCTGACAATACTGTAAGCTCTGGCCTTAGTTTTCCTTATTTTTGAACTGACAACAATAACGTGAAATCAGACTCATGGGAAAACACAAAAAATTACATTAGAAGTCGATAATAACTTGCATTTGAGCTCCTGATAGACAAAATGGAAATGGAAAATTCTTGATTCATGTCGAATGACAAAACTTTCAGTTTTTTTCCGTATCAAAGGAATAGAAGTGTAAAATCTAGAGCAGTCCTTGTGAGACTGGGATGAGCCCTACGCTAGTCTGAGCACTGGGATTGCTAAACCCTCTGGAGGCGCCGTGCAATCCAACCGCCTCTCACATCCGCCCCCTGAGGACAACATGGCTGCTTCTCCACGGCTGGCATATTCTTACACCAAACATCCAAAGCGCCGTCTCATCTGTGCTGACAATATCTGACATACTGAAGGGTTTGTCCGCAATGCCTCTAATGACAACATGCCAGTCAAGAGTAGCATGGCCAACTTGTTGCCATGGCACAAGCTTGCGAGAGAGATGGCAGAAGTGCCCTTTAGTGCTTTCCTATTAAATTAGAACAAAATGTGAAAGCTCATTAATCAAACATTAAAGCTTATTTGCTACTTTACCAGCTGTGAAACCAGAAGTAGTTTCAGTGACTGCACCCATCAGTACACTGAACAGCCCATGATGCAGCTGAACCATATAATGCGGTAGGACGTCATACACAAAATCTTTGTGGGAAATTAATTATAATTAAATCAAATGAACAAGACCTGTTTGCTGACAATGATAGTTTATTTGCATTGAGTTCTATTAAATCTGACAAATAGCTCCAATTAACACTTATTTAGGGGCGACTTGAGAGCCTCCCTGGCTCCAACTGGACGAAGAATTATTACGTAGAATTATCTCTATTTTTCTCTGTTTGTGTGTTGTGTAATACGTAATGTATAAACCTGCCCAAAATATTACTCATGTCATTCCTATCCACACGTTTATTCAGTATATTGCTTTATGAAATTTTAGGACAGAAATATTTATTTATTTATTTGGAGTCTTAGAGTTATCTTACCTAGGAACCAAAGGACATTATGGCATGCAATCTATACCATGAAAGGATATCCTAATCCATGGAGCGTTCAAGTTAACCCCTGTCTGGCCTCTCCTAAGGTTAATATCCAATGGCGTGGCAATAAATGATGTGCTTCTCCCTTTCAAGGGTAACGTTTTGATTGTGCAACGCGAATCAATGACCTGAACTTCCACCCGCACCCAATACCATGCATCTCACCGAGCATCACAATTAACAACTTGTCTCATTGAATTAAATCGGCATGCACGCTGTGAAATCTGGAAAACCTTGAACGTTTTCATCTGCCACTAACGTGGAACAATCCAGAAAGAACAACGAGGCACTCCTCCGAGGAGGCTAATTCAATATTAAATAGCGCTATTAGTCGACACTTACACCCCCATAACTCTGCACTACTCATTAATTAATAATACTGGCTGATTCAGTGATATGGCCCAAGACACTTTCACATGGTGAAGCTCTCCAGAAGTTAGAGAAAAAAACAGTCATCTTTCCCTGCATTACAGCCAGCAGGACACCAAAATACCAGCTGAAACACAGAGACTAAACAACAATGATGTACTGTTATCTGCAGTCTCGGCTTTGTATTTTTGATGAGTGGTGTGCCTAGCCTAAGCTAATTACCAGCTAATGAACAGACACAGTATGTCCAGACATAATCAAATTCAGAGACCACAAGAAAAGGGAGGCAGCCATGCACATAAAGAATGAAAATAACACAACGAAACAAAAAATAATTACAAAACACAAACAATATTCTTTTTCTGTTTAGTGCTCACTGGCAATGAAATTCTGCTAGAACATATTAAATAAAAATAAAATATAAATAAAATAAATGTGCATATACTCTTCCTGTGCCTATACTTATTCCCCATTCTTTCCCTCTCTCCCTTTAGGTGGAGTGGATATTACATATTAGAAGTAGTATAGAGATGGAGGGGATTGGAGGGGCTTTAGTAAAATTAACATATACAAATTTATACTTGGATAATAACATCTGATGTTTTGGTTTTCTGGCAAATCAACTGTGGACTAAATCATCCAATATTATTTTCCTGTTTCTGTGTGTAAGTAGTAGATACTGTAAGTGGCACTGCCTCAAATGGCTGAACACCCTGTTTACTGCAGTTGGGTTTCGAGTGCAACGCATGCAGTTTCAGACTCCCCACAGACCTCTGCAACATGGTACACCAATTACCAGCACCTCCACCACCACCACCAGCAGCAGCAGCGCAGCCACCTCGTCCTCCTCCGTTGCTCTCCCCAAACAGCACAACTCCCACCTGAGAAGGCTGTCAAGGAGGCTGTTTTCATGCCTCCTTTCTTCAGAGAGCTGTTCACAGCAGTAGTGGGAGTGAGCCACCAACACACACACACACACACACACAAGCTCCATGGCAACTTCAGGGTTAGGGCGGAGTATACAGCACTGTCTCTATCAGCAGCTGGATACAGCTGTATATTTCATTAACAAAACATGAGGCGCTGCCTTCGCAGGTGATGTAGTTACAAATAAAAGCCATGGCTACTCTATGCATGGGTGCCTACACAAAAACACACGAGTGCAGACACACAGTCAGAAGTCATCTGTGTTACCTGTGCGGTACAGGATCGGTGTGGGGCATAGTGACGTTAGCCACTAGGTGTTCTTTATTTTAAAGTAAACAAATCAACAGAAGCACAGAATAGCACTCATCAGACAGGGTCTGTGTGTGTCAGTGTGGGTTTGGACCTGCGTGCTCCTGGGCTGTCCTCCTGTTAACAGACTGTGTAAAGTGCTGCGTCCTGCTGACTCCTGAGGATCCTTCCAGTGGCCCTGAGAGACAGGTGCCATTGACCCTCCACCCCATTTCTCTCATTAGCCATAATCCCTGCTAATTCACTCCCCTCTGGGTAGGGAACACACACACACACACACACATAACTGAGGGAGTGGCTTATGTGGCACACACACTCAACCACAAACACTCTCTGCCCCCTAGGTAAACACACACAAACTCACACATGCAAGTCCACTCCACACATAGAAATGCAAACACAAACAGACCCATATTCATGCACATGCGCGCACACACACACACATACACACACACACACATTGTCTGAATGATTATCATCAGGGAGACGTCGGTTTAAATACACGTTTGTTTGCAGGTACTGCATGATTTATGTGCCCGGCAATGGTCTCCCTATTGGCGGCCATGGCCGTATCCATCTCAGCACACCTGTTCTCTCTGCTTCACCTCATGTGGAGGGTGACGGGGCCACCTCGGGACGCCAGCGCGGCATGTGGGGACCCAGCTAGAAGAGAGCAGAACTAATAGCCACAATCCCCAGACATACAACATACAATCAGGACCAGAATCACAGTCCTTGGACATGACCACGCCAGGGCTGAATCCCAATGCCACCCCCTAACCCCTCAATCACAGCCCTTGGACATAACCACACCAGGGAACGACATGATTGACTGATCTATGCCAGATAAGTCTTTGAGGGCCCAGGCCTGAGGGTTAAGGGAGGGACACTGGGAGTCCAAGTATAGCTTCTCCACTGAGGCAGGCCACTGAGCTAGCCTTAGGCTTACCAATGAAGCCAAGAGCAGGGATTAGACTGCTGTTTGTCTGAGTGGGCTTATCTGTAAGTTGCCTTTGCTCTAATGCAATCCCTTGGAAACCTTCACTCGGAACTGAGAGTGATTAATGAAACACACACACTCTTAGGCAGGGTTTTTATGAATAATGGCACGGAGGAAAGGCAGCACACAGCCAGCAGGACAGAGCGCACACTGTTCAACATATTGGCAAAGTGAGGATGTGAGGAATGGCGGAGGCTTGGATGCTGTCAGGAAAGGTCCATAAGCGAGTGACCGTTAAAGATGAATGTCCTCTTACCGTAATGCCTTTTCGGCAGTCAGCCGGCAACATTTAGTCTAGTATAGGAAAACAAAAAGAATCAGAGATGTCCACAGTGAAATCAAATGGGCTCAGGCTCATGGACCACAGGGAGGCTTAGACGGTGACTCAAACCCACATCCAAGTCCAGACAGCAAAGTGAGGAATTCACACCTCACCAAATCTCAGTCCTTACAGCTCCATCTTCTCAAACACTCATCACACATCATTTTCGATGGTGATTATACCACACATGATAGAACTCTTTTAAATTCAGGTGACAAATCCCTTAGATAATCATTTAAATATTGGTCATGTTTCAAAAATCAAAAAACAACTTACATCTCTTGATCTAAAAAGACTTGCATACAGTACATGATGAAATCTATTCAAACTGAGATGGACAAACAAAATTGCATTGCCAGTGACACTGCTACACAAGGGACAGTCTTACGGTGAATCTCTGTAACCGTCATATGATACGGGTCATGGGGGTTTCACAACAAACTCCATGAACTCCCCCACTCTGAGTTTGTTAAAGCCTATAGTTATAGTGTATTTCATAGTGTAAGTATAGTATAGGTATATTTCATAAACTCACTTAATTCCTTTCATTAACACACAAATATCAACAAAATCTCCTCCACATCAAAGACAACCAATTTCATTAACAGAACATAGCGCTATCTAATTATGTTTCCTCAAAATAAAAATAAATTAAAGAACAATAAAATAAATTGTCAATTGTCCCAAATCTGCTTTAAGTCTGCAACATGACATGGTGTCGTTATCTGTTAATTACAGTTAAAGCAGAAATGAGAGAAAAATACTGTAAAACATAGCAGCAATTTTATTCCTATTATTTTTTCACCTTGGGGACCTAATGGTTATGACACATCCCTAAATTAGGTCCCTTCGTGACTCACTAAGACATGTCTGCATGAAAGCGGCCCACCTGTGTCCATCAGCCACAGCTGCGTGACTGTCTGAATCTCCACTTTAGTCACAATGTGGGGACCCATTCTCTGCTGCCAGAACCCTAAATCTTACGGCTTCCTCTCCAGCAGGCCCTTGGTAAAATATGGCAAAGGGGGTTGGCACCGCAACCCCTCAGAGATCACCGCACTGAAAGATGAGCCCGGCTAGAGAAAAGCCAATAAGCAAGGCATTCTCTTTCATGCTGTCAGAATACTATATGCCTGCAGGGAGAGCTTTACGATTTTTGGAAGGGGGTACAAAAATTTAGTTTGCCTACTTCTCTTCTCTATCTGCATATTGCTGCATCCCACAGAGGTTTCAAAGTTGTCTAAATGTTCACAGTTATTCTATGAGAATTGTGAGCAGTGTTGGGCAGCTTAGTTGCATGGTGAAGTCTTGTGGACATTCTTGTATTAAGTTAAAATGTTAGGGCAATAAATGTAGCCATCATTAAACAAAAACCTCACTTTACAGGGCTTTGTGGAAGCCAGTGTGGTTAAAAAAATAACAATGTAGATATTCAGAAGAGTACAACAATAAAAGGAACAGGTTTAACCAGAGACAAACACTTCACCATGATGTGTCTAAGCCTTACCAGTGGGTTGGGGAACTATCAACAGCTATTTGTGTGCAAAACCCAGTACCAATGCATCATAAAATGTCTCATATTGTATTAGGGATACAGTAATTATATTAGCTTCCAATCCCAGAACATGTCATTCCAGCTCACCAGCCAGTAAACAGTATTTTTCAATTATGGTGCATAAATTAGTCAAAAAGTTAATTACTGCAAACACACAAACAAACTAATTGACTTGGAATATCTTATCTAATCATGACTGTAAGACATTGTAGAAGTAAGTACAGAAAACCACCACTTTTCATAGACAATAAAAGTCCTCTCTAGTGAAGGATTAATTTATGTAGCAAATATGTTTGCAAGCAAAATAAAACATGTACCACATGCACCTAACAAAGGTTCAATTTTCCAGTCTATAGGATTTTGTTCCAACATATCCCTGTCTTGCATGGATGAGGAGTTCGGTTGCATATCCTTAAAGCACACAGTGTGATTAATATTTCATCGAGCCTTGTGTGCATGGCAGGCAAATGGAATTCTTGCTTAACCTGGGTGGAGAACTTTGCTATTTTCTTGTTGGAGTGTTATGACTTATTCAGCAGTCACTGGCACATGCCCATTGCATCACACAGCCCCATATAGTGCAGTGCTTCTCCTGCATGTGCCCTATGCTTTGCATGGGATTGCAACTGATTCAATCTACCGTGATCAAAACATGATGCATTATATGGGTTATGACCTCCATTAGAGCCAGTTTCATTATTATCCTTACCCAAACCACCCACCCCATAATGAAACTATCAATCAGGGTATTTCATTTATTTCTCAAAAGCTTTTAGTTTTAGGCTATTCATTTAAAGACTAACAATGTGTAACGATAGTTGAAGTATACGGGGTGCAATACAACTAGGGCCTACTAAATGCAAGCGTGTCAATCTAAAAAATGATTAAACCTCGCCACATGCGTAGGTAGTGTGTGGGAGCGTAAGTGGTTGAGCTGTTCAGCTATAGTGCACATTTCAAAGCCAATGCTATTCACTGACTTAGAGCAATATTCTTTATTGACCACACAGGGAGCAGAGAACACTAACATCCAGTGTTTAAATGCAGAATACAAAATACCTCATTTAGGTATTGAGCAACGACGTCGATACCCTCAAAACCACATTAGCTTACACCTAAAACTAAGTTATGTGAAGCTCTCTTCATAAGAAAATAATTGGTATACGACAAGAGACCAGTGTCTATTCAACCTGTTTGAATGTGATTAACAACCCCCCCAACGCGCGCACTGTTATTTGCCTACAGTAAAACTGACACTGAATCGTGTTTATTTTAATAGCCTACTACTGGCCTACTAAGTTACTTTCACATAGTAGCCTAGCAGCGAAAAGACTATATATTCAGCCTGTAAAACAAAAGTATTAGCCTACTGGCTATTTGAAAATATTCACGTATACGCAAAACCAACATCAGGTGCAGAAAGCTGACGGGAGCTACAGATGTCAGGCCACTAACGACAAAGAATATCCCATGCGCTCCATGTGCAGAAGTTCACTATGTAAGGTTAAAAACTCAAAGGAGAAGAGATTATGTTTGCATTCAGAATCGTAAAAAGAAGTCGCCGGATTTAAATGTATGGTGAACTGATGGTTAATTTAAAATAAAATCTATACGAAAAGACTGTCGTGCGCAAAGGAGATGGCTCTGACAGAAACGTGGTTAGAATAAAATTTAGGGAGCTGTCCTTTCAGTACCACATGTAACCTATGGACCACAAGCACGGCAAGTCAACAGATTTCCAACTGTGCAGACTCGCAATTACTCTGTACCGTCCGCCTTGAATCTCTGCAAAATCAGAATCGCTTCAAACTTTTAAAACGCCAAGACAGACTGACACCAACAGCACTTACCAGCGTTTACAAATATTTCTCACCTTCATCGGGTAATGAGAAAGGGTTGTAAACACAAAATAAGTTATATGCCAGAGAAGGAGACCGTTATTGGCCTACTTACCATCAATCGCCATGATGTTCTGCTTGGACTCAACCAAAGCGACTGTTTAAAACGGGGAGGGACAGGACGTTGAGATGGCTGAGCAGAGGAGAGGGTACGTTGGTATGGTATATTCTAGAGCGCTGTTATGCAACACCTCGTTTACCTTACCACCTGCGACGTCTTTATAGCGTGCACAGCAACGAAATTTCGACTAAATCTCCAATGACTATCTGTAAGTCCCAAGCACGATTTACGGTACACTCACCTACACTGCTATAACATGGTTTTTGCTCTTGTTGCCCCTCTGCCATGTCTTCTTTTTTCAGTTAAATAAGATATTTTCTGATGACCGTGGGAAAGCTATAGGTCCAATAGGAAATAGAATATATTGGGCTATTCAACTACCCTTCGTACTGAACTCCAATTATTTATGGAAATTAGATTAGCTGACGTCGATTCCTTTCTTTGCTTCATCTTAACCAAATTACTAACATATGTAGTTTTTCCAACATATTGTAGTTATTGCATATTGCCAACTATACATTATATATTGTGACTGCCTAGTCTGAGTAGACGAGTCATCAAGGTTTTTTTTTTGTTTTGTTTTGTTTTTTTTTTTAAACCTGAGTATTGATGATAATTGCAGAAAATGATGACAAATGGAAAGGAAATGCATCGGAAATTACACTCAAAAACATTCGCAAATTGAAAGCTTTTATGCTCTGGTCCAGATGATAAGTGCTTGCTAAGACTTCCTTCCTTCTACCCCGCAAATACCATTAAAGTGGTTTTCCCTGGGCAACAGCAGCTATGCTACCAGGCTTAAATGGTAGCCTATTACAGAAAGCACAAGCTTTCACAGAATCTATATTTGACAAGACTGTCAAAGCAACACCCTGGATCAATCAAAATTAGTATTCACTCCAGTTACATAATCCATAAATGTTACTAAAGATCTGGTAGACATTTCTGCACTAACTTGATCACCATGGCAGATGTTGGATAAGAGGCCCAGCCATTAAGCTAATAGAGGATTGCTGTTGTAGTCAGCTGTAGTCAAGCATCTGTCTTTTTGGTGTAAAATCTCTAAGTCACTTTGGGTACAGCCTCTGCAGTGGCAGAAATTTCTTTTAAAAATGACATCATTCAATTTTCAGTTTTTATGGCCAAGCTGGGTTACACAGAATTCTATTTGTGCTGACCCGACGGCAGGCCATACCATAATTCAAACAAGTTTCCTGTTGTCTAGGCTATACTGTATCTATGTTATAGTGTCATAAAATAAAGTTCCTGTTTTTCCTCCCTATTAAAAGTAGTAGTAAAATTTATTTTCTGAATTTCATCTCTGTAAATACCCCTGCTCCTGTGATGTAATAGCTACTATATTACCACGACACACCACACCTTTAACCTTGCATGATGACCATCGTATGCATTGGTTTCTTAAAGTTCATTCGATGGAGACTGGTCAAATTAGTGACGGAGTAATAGAGAATTAGTAAGTAATTCTCTAGTAATTCTACAGTCTTAATCTCAAGAGATGTGTTTACATTTGCATCTACCAAAGGAAGTAAACCTAGACAGCTGGAGAGCACAGAATGATCCCCTACAGCTGCGAATACTCCTCCCAGAAGTATTTTAGTTGAGAGCAGTCCCATATATTGTCAGTATAATGAGGTCTGTGTTGTAGGCGGCTATGGCACAGACTTCCCTCTCTGCCTCTTCCCTCCCTCTCTCAGGGCCGCCATTGTTTTGTATTTGAGTTATTTTTGGCTTGGCATACTCAGATCTATCCCTTACGGTTCACCAAGCTTCTTGCTGTTGTCATAGTGATGCTCAAAGTCTCTTTTTAACCCTTTAAAACACAACAAATGGACATCTGATTCTTTTTCTCTGTGTGTAAGATGTAAGCATTCTTACCCATCTAAAAACAGCATCCCTCATTGTTCTTGCATTGGTGATGCTCATCAATACACTTCAGTTATTACTTCAGTCCCTTCAGATAATTTACTGACACACAATAGCTTATTAAGGACTTGACACATCTAACGTTATCTTTGAAAGCCCTTCCATAAAGTAGTGTGTATGTGTGATTCCTTGCCATTTATGGTTATGATTATGACATTACTGTATTAATTTGTTCATCAGTGGCATGAAGTTGGCATAGACAGCATAAATCCCACGTTGGCCATGTTACCTCCAAGCGCAGGAGGAAAGATGGCTGGCGGTGATGGCTTAGGGCCCCCATGACTGCTGCCATCCTCATGTCAAGGAGAAGTGACTGTAGGGACAAGGGACCAATCACGCGTCAGGCCCAGAGAACAGAATCAGCAGTCCTGTCAGGTCTGGTGATTTATGTGACCATCCAAGCAGATGGGGTATGGTCTGTTGAGGAAGGTCATATTACTCCACTATCCCTTACCATTCCGTGGGCATAAATCTTCCCAATCACCTCAGTGGACCCCAGTGATCATAGCAGGATAACCAGCAGTGTCCAGGGGTGGATGCAGGCCAGTTGAACTTAACTAAACCAATGGTGCAAAGATGGGAATACGTCCATTTTAGAACTTTTTTGGTTTGATCTGTGGGTGAGAACCAATGGCACAACCCCTCTGACTGATGTTTTTCTTCTGCAATCTCCCAGCAACTCACATTCTCCAGCAACAGCCTGACTCTCGACACCACTCCAACTCAGCACTCTTCCACAGACACGCAGGACGCTGAGGTGGTGTTGTCATGGTTACAAGCTTCTCACTGGCGGGCTAAACGGACGAGGCAGATGTGGCAGAGCATAACAAAGCTGAGCTCCGTAATGGATGGAGGAGAGTGAGGTCACCTTCATTGACCAGGGTGCTCCGAGGACTTTCAGGCAGGCATGCACGAGCCTCATTAACACACCGGTCTGCCTGGCCTGCTCTCCCTCACCTTGGACACACACAGGCACGTCTTGTGCCATGAATGCTCCAGCAGGCAGTCTGCTATGCATGGGTTACAGTGCCAAAAAAATCATTTGACTGAAAGGTTCTTTTTATAGTAGCCTAAGAAAGTTATTGAATTTTATACCCAATAAAAAAATCTTTAAAAATAGACATTGCCACATTCCCCAAACTCTGTGCTGCACGACCATGATGATACCCTAGATGTGAATGATCGCAAATTAAGCCACTAATTATGCCCCTATCTTGTTAATCTAGCCAGTCAACCATCTTAATCATATTACAATACTGATTTTTGAGCATTGATATTTAAGCTAGTAAGTGCTATAGCTAGATATGCTTAATAATGGTAACACCAGCATTTACAGACTGTCAAAATGGACATTTTTTGGTGGAGTCTGATCATGTTAATCAATATCAATTTTTTTACTTTTAAATCAATTTGGAAACATTTTAACATTTGTATCCATTTGCATGTTTTCCATGTTTGGAAAAGGCAACTGACATTCTTTCCAGGGACACATGGGAGCCCTTAGGCAGCATTCAAAAGGGCTCAGACTCTGCTGCGATGTTTTTGCATACTGAAGTACAGATAGAATAGGACTATTTACAATGTCCCGAGTAATTCTGTATAGTAACTGTACAGTGCAGTAAATTCCTCTTACCCTTTCCACTATGTGTCTTGTCAGTGTTTTCCAAATGTGTGTGTGTTTATGTATGTGTGTGAAAGGCAGTGAAAGGCAGCCCAGTGAATCGGGGCGGAGCTGGTAGAGATTCAGCCTCCGTGAGGCAGGCTGGCCCCATGCCAAGTCACACAAATGCCCAGCCATATGTATTATTCACGACAACAGTGCGTCCGTGCTTCAGGAAGCGACAGCTACTTCATCTCCCAGCTGACAAGTGAGAAACAGAGAGTGATTGATGGATGGGGAAAAGAGAATGGAAGCTAGTTGGAGAGATTGATGACATAAAAAAAAAACAAAGTAAAAAGGAACGAGAAAGTCTCTCGAAGCATTCAGAGAAAATCAACTGTACTCTCTACACTCCCCACGCATCAATCACAAAGTGGTTTCTTAACTATGGTTGGAAACAGATGGGTTAATAGTAAGCAGAATCAATACATTCTGAGAACAGATATAAAAGAACTAAACAGAATCAATAAGAACCCAAAACCAGAATTCACGGCTCTGGATTAACAATTCATACAGATTCTTAGGCAAAACAAATGCATATATTTTCAAATAATTATTTGCTCTAGATTGTTTCTTGAGACAGAAAGATTGCCTTAAGTCTCCTAAGCCCCCTGGTACACTGGCCTACATGAACTGTAGAGAGGACACACTGCTGGGTTAAATGTCATCTCCTCTTCCGTTCTCCAGCTGTGCTCGGTGGGTCTCTGCATGTGACAGGGCCGTTGACATTATTACACAACCTCACAACACCCCAGGCCACTGCAGGCCACCAGCGGATGGGGGGGGGGGGGGGCTGTGTGGGGTTGGTAGATAGGGATTTTCCCTTTTTTGGGGTTTTACTGCAGGGAATGGAGCTGGGTGTTAAGGGAGGTTAAGTGAGGTGTTAATATTATTTCTTTAGAATAATATGTGTGCGACTGTGACTGTGGATTATGCACTGCCAAATCTTTGGGAGGATAGAATAAGGGTTTGACTGAGAAAAACAATGCTGTTTCTGCAATGGTTGTTATACGGTTGCACATTTCCGACCTGATAAAGCCCCTCTTTGCTGCCAGCAGTCGATTTTATCATGAGTCTGTCCACAGCGAGATGGATCGACAAGAAGCTAATTACATAACATTAAAGAACCCAGCGACATCCATTGGTTTACACACAAACAAATACTTTAGGGAACACTGAACAATGTTCAGATCAATTTGGAATTACAAGAGCTGCTCAATGAGATCACAAGACACACTTCACTTTTCCTTTCTGTCTTCTGACGTCCATATGCTCAGCCATTCGTCCTGCGAGCGTATGACTTTGATTTTTCGTGGAGCTGGTAGGTGACCTCTTCCATGTCATTGGGGTGAGGGAATTAAAGTGAGCTACCAGTCCAACGGGAGACATCATCGCTCTTTGCTGAGGGTGATGAAGGGGTCAGATGTGAAGGACTGCCAGGCGTCTGGGCGGGGATGAAGGAGGAGGTCAAGCTGAAGCTTTTAAGATGTCACCGGAAGGATCCGAAGCGAAGCAGCATCGCAGGGCTGGAAAAGGTGACTCCTGGTGGTACATCTGTGGGTGGACGTGTCTAATGGTATTAAGTCAGATGATGTTGACACCAATTATAGCTGCCAATGTAAAACCACTGCACTAGACTAAATCTGACACACACTTCCCCTATTAGTGTGTGTGTGTGTGTGTGTGTGACTGACAGCAGCAGTTTGTCAATACACACAGAGCAGCCCCTGGTTTCAGTGTCCCAGCGCCCTCGTCTCCTGAAGGAGCCTTATGAAGACGAATGCTGCCTGGAGATAACTGCCTGGGGCAGGGGGAGGGAGGAGACTGCACTTACACGCCTCCTCAGGAGATTAGCACAGGGGTTTAGAAAAGGGCACACGTGTCAATATATTATATTGGCTTTTGCCAAAAAAACAACAAAAAAAAAAAAAAAACACACCATCTTTTTAGTTGTCAGGGAAAGTCCTCATAAAATGAATGCATTAATACGTATTGGATCAATACTGTCCATTCTGTAGGAGATCCCATAGAATTCCACTAAACACTGGCAATCTTTGCTGTAGTATCAAAACTATTTTATATATATATATATATATATATATATATATATATATATATTATGGACCAGTTGTGAAATGCCACTACAAATGTAAGAGTGTACAGTAGGATGTGACAGCTTTCCTTCATTATGACAAATTGATTTTAAGATTAATGGTGAAGAGTCATGAGCGACGTCATCAGTCCAAAAATATTCCCAAAGTTATTTGTATCAAAACAGGAGCCAAATCACATCCTCCTCAAAACCCACAGCAGATGCACTTCCTGGCAGTGAACGACACAACCAACATCCTGACCATTTAACAGAAACGGAACCATCTGCAATCCTATCACCACACACATACAGACACACACACACACACACACACACACATTCGTCAGATTCCGGAGCAGGTGTGACCAAACAGACTGACTTTCCCTTCAGGCTTTTCAATTTCACAGGGCCATTCATGTCAGACAGTCAGACTTGTAATCAACTTTCCCATTTCTGCCCTATTTAGGGCCGAAAAAGAGAACAGCCCTTTCCAGCAGGGTTTAATTCTGATCTACATCTAGTTTGGTTGATGCAAAGTTTGTGATGCTCTTGGGTTGCCTACCCCAGTCCAAACGTCATGTTCTTTGCATTACATGTGCTTTCTCTCTCTATCTCTCTTTCTCCTTCTCTCCCTCATGAAGTCTTGTCCTCCCCGGTGATGAAGAGATGGACAGACTTATTGGATTGCAGCATTTGAGCGGCTCGCTCGGCTCCGGAGATGGCCGCTAGCTTGTGGGCGTCATAGCGCGAGTAGAGGGCCGTGCAGGTCCAGCTAGCCGAGTCCACCCCATCAGAACCTGCCTGCAGCATGTTGCACACCTCACTGTAGAAGTGGGGGTATGTGGGCAGTCCATAGAAAATGAGGTGTCGAATCCCCTTGATGGTGTATCTACGGACAAAAGCAGCAACTCGATTTACTTGTCGTCAATATACAACCAATTCAGTTGTTGATTTTCTTTGAATTTATCCTTGTGTACAAAGGCCTTTTCAAGGATGCAAAGAAACATCAACCTGTCTGTTTGAGGCAGGTTGAAGGGGCATGTAAGCCATGGCAGGATATCTAATCAGATATGATCTAATCATAATCCAGTCAGACAATTCGCTTTTTTAGGAACATATTCATTAAAGCAACACCAAGGAGTTTCAAAATCACACCCTGTACATGTGGGAAGCAGAAGCTTGCCATAAGGGAAGTCAACCGTAGTTTTTACTTGAACTACAGTTCCGCTACCTGATTGGGCAACCTTGTGTAGTGCCGTCATAGCCCATTGAGGGTGATCCATCACCCCGTTACGGGTTGATGGATCACTGAAAGGTCTAAAAGGTCTTTGGTGTTGTTTTAAAGGGGAACTCTTGCATGTTTCAACTTATGGTTCTGGTGTTAGAGTTTCTAGAAGCCATTAATATAATAATGGTCAACAACTTAAAAGCTGATGTAAGAATTTTGGGTGTTTTTTTATGTAATCATCCGTTAATAATGCAATTACATTTCTAAACCAACAATGTAACAACTCATCTTTAAGACAAGTCATGAGATTGGATAACTAAAAAAATGATATGTAACAAACTGCCGCCAGTAACACAAAAATGAATATATTGTTGACAGCTGTTCTTACATTATGAAAATAAAAAATATTATTTTTTAAAAACAAAGCAAGTTAACTTGCCAATAAATTGTCACCTCACCTCTTGTAGAAATGGAAGCGCTCACTGAAGAGGAGGAACTGGATGTCGCCTTTTTGGAAGTAGTGGCGTGCTCGGGACACCTCGGAACGCTGGGAGTACTCGGAGATACTGGTAAAGTTCACCTCCTGCTTCTTCAGGTAGTTGCGTAGACGCACAAAGTCAAAGTACGAGGGCACGTATATAAAGGTGTGGGACATCACTGAATCTCTGTACTGGGGCAACACCTTGTCCACGAAAAACCAAAACCTGTTCAATGGAAGCAGTCAGTTAAATTGTAGCCCTGGAACAATGTTTATTTATAGGTATATTTAATTTTATATCACATTCTGACACATTGTGACTATTTTAGTTTAGTAACAGCGACAACGTAAAACAGATGCATTCAGAAAAAAACTAATCACAAAAACTATAACCAGTAGCCCCCTCTTGTGTTCCTAATGTGAAATTGCGGTTCTGTAGTAAACATACCTTGCATCCTGGTCAATAAAGCTGTCAGAATTAAACAACTGAAAGACGTGGGGCAACTGCACAAGCACCTGGCAGATTGACCCTGTTTTTGGCAGGTTTTTGGTGGCAACCTTACAAAATCGAACAACACAATAAAGCTCATCATCAAAACCTCATTCATATTGAAGTGAAAAACAAACAACAAATATTAACAATACTCAATATTAACAATACTCAATATTTCCAGAAGGCCATTCCAGAAGGCAATGTTGTGAACTGACTGAAATGCACTAGGGTCCACCGTGAAAGCCTTTTATTTGCAATTTACAGAGCAGGAGTGAGCTGTTTTCTGAGGATTCAAACAAGACGGAATAATGACCAGAGCGCTCCCTCTCACCTGTCCTCTATAGTTGTAGCTGTGTTTGGTCAAGATGTTGTTAATCTGCGGCTCCTGGATGGAGCTGAACACCAGCGTCTGCCGGTAGTGCTTGGACCAGCCGCTCAGGTTCCACATGCGCACCCTGGAGAAGTCCACTCCGTGGGAGTCCAGCGGCTGCAGGTTCAGGTGTTTCATCGTGTGCTGAGGGAGAAACAAAGCTTTGAGCAAACAAAGTGTCTTAACACCGTCAAGGCCCTTTCACTCATCCACCAGCTCACAATTAGCTGTGGTTAGCATACTGACTTGGTCATGCCCTTTACAGGAATACTGCCCTATAGGGAATTAATTTAAGGTCCTCTAAAAACCATTTGACACACATTTCATAGAATTGTGCACAAAGATAAGAACTATCTATACAAGAGACTTAGATGCATTTTACACAACTGTGTATTAATGAAATGGCAACACTGAAGGCCCATAGTTGTTTTTTTTTCCTCTTTGCAGATCAAGTCATTAGAGCAACACTACATAATTCACTTGCATACAGTGTTACATGCAGAATCAGATGCAGCCTCAAGAGAGCGCTAGAGGGCGCAGCACATGGCATACCAGCACATGCTCCCAGTTCTGCATGAGCAGGACGTCCGCGTGGTCCAACACCAACACCTCGATGGAGGACAGGAAGTCAAAGTCGCGCCTCTTCTCACCCTCCACCCCCAGCATGGTGCGCAGGCCCAGGGGAGAGGCGATGATGATGTCGGACGAGTAGAAGGGCGAATACAGGCGTATGCTGCGCTTCAGGATGGACACACCTGGACACGGGGCCACACACACAGGGTTGCCAGATACACAACGAGGGTACAATTAATCTCCATTTTCTTTTGTTTTGACAGATGTAGATGTTACACATAAAAACAAACAGTTAAAGGGGCAGACAAAGACATAGTTCAGACGTGTAGTTCATTCTTTTTCATGGCAATCAAAGCTGACAGCTTTGAAGCATATACACTTTGAATATAAATCTAAAAAAGGGACCAAGCATCAAGTTATTGCCATCTCAAACACTTAAATCAAATAGCAGTGCATCTCCAAACTGCATGGAAAACAAGGAAGGAACCATAAATTAATATAAATGTTCATGTGTACCTATCCTGAAATGGTCATCCACATTGCCTGAAAAGATGGCATTGTAGTCATCGGGTCTAATAAGGTTGGATGGCTTGTCCTCAGCATCCTCGCCGAACTGGTCTTTAAATCTCTTCTTGTTGCTCACGTCCATTTTCTTGTCTTTGGGCTCCAGCAGGTGGATGAAGGTCTGGACGAGCTGCAGGGCGCCGTCTCGGAAGGGCACCATGATCAGCACCTGCCAACGATAATTCATCAAAGCCCCAGAGTGAGAGTTTGGCAATAAGTCCTCTCACTCATATATTAATCTTCAATACAATTCAAGTTTATTTGTACAGCGCATTATACAAAAGTCGTGTCTCCTAGCGCTTCACAGCAAAGAGCACCAATGAGCAACAAGGGTAAGGAAAAACTCTAATTATTTTTTCATCTTGTGGTGGTGTAGGAAGTCGACATCAATGTATGCACACAAACCGGATATCTTTCAACTCCCATATCCTATCACACAAGCACATTCAACGCAGGTGCTAAGTAAGTTACCTTTGGTCTGGTAAGGCCTTGATCTCTGGCCTCATCTTCTCCTATCTTGCTCTCTTTGAGCTGGGCATTATGGGTGAGCACGTTGGAGTTGGCCTTCAGCACATGGTTAAGGACATGCAGGCAGTAGGCGCTCCGGACCTCCTTGGCCTGGGTCAGAGGTGAGCACTCAGGGACATAGACGTCCCTGTAAGAGCCCATGAGAGCCAGGAGCTCTTTCTGGAGGTCACTCAGATCCTGCTGTGGGATGCCCTTGGGCTTCAAGGCCTGGTTCACAGAGGCCCAGTTAGCCTGCAGGGCCTTGTGGAGAGGAGGCATGCCTACACTGGATGCCTGCCCTGGGGCAGGAAACCTCTCCAGGCAAGAGGTGCAGGAAAGGTTGCCTAGTCTTGGCCACTGTGTAGGGGACAATTGAACATGCATTAGATATGTATTAAATATGTATAACAAAAATAAATATGTAATCTGTAAAAAAATGTCTGAGCCCTGAAGTTTAGATGTACTGTAGACATTTGAGGTTAAGACTTACCTTGATCTGGGCCTTAGTTTTCTTGCCATCTACAATCAGCTTCACGTCCTCCTCACTAAGTTCTGTCTCCATATGTTTAATGAAAGAGTCTGGCAGGAGAGAAATCAAGTCCAAATGAAACCACACATAATTCTATTTTACACCTTCAGTACATTGCACATCAGTACACTGTTGATAGAATTTGAACTTCATTAGGTAATGGTTAACTACAGTATGAATTACTTAGACAGTGCTTTAACATGGGACGCTTAAGACTAGTTGTTTATTGTAGCATGAGAAAAACATCTCTTTCCACACAGCTAGTACTTTAGTACTCCAGGAATATTGAAAAAAAAAAAAACAGTCTTCACATTAAGCCCTGGCTCTATAACCTGAAATCAAGGGTGAGCAGTTTGCTCCGTAGACGACAACAAAACAGCTTTCTCAGGGAAACACTGGATGCACCTTTTACCCCTTATTTGGACTGACCAGATGTAGATTTAGAAAGTTTACTTAACTGTCAAAGACAGCAATGTTTTTATATAAGTTCGTATATGCTTTTATATGCAGCCTGAGGCGGTTCTACTCAGGGGAACAGGTCAAAAGCATTTACTAAGAAAAGTAAATGTGAACATGCACTACATCTATAAGCATCCCTTGCTTTACTGCACATAATAAACATGCTATGTTCATTAAATGTCATGATATCATTACACACCTTCATCCCTTTGAGTGGTGGGGTCATCTTCGCCATCTGGGTCTCCTTCAGCTGGGATGTTGTTCTCAAGGCAGAACTGAGACTCGTGTTTCTTGTCTGTGAATTCCTCATCTGCCTGTCCTACAGCAGGGTCGTCATCACCATCTACTGTTTCACTAACTTTTACCAGTGCTTGATCCTCATCAAGAACAGAACCAGGATCTTCCATCACCCCCTTGGCTTCCTCCTCCTCCTCCTCTTCAGCACCGTCTTGCTCAGATTCATCTGTATGAGGTCATCATACGCAATGTCACCAAGAACGACTTGATAAGGGTGGGCAATATAGATGATATATACCGTATGCAATATGCATTTGGCCAATGATAGAGATTTTGGGTCATATCGCCATACCGTGATAGGTTCATTGCGTCTCCACAACCATGTGAAAAAATGTTGACCTGTAGCCTCACCTTATTGATAGCACCTTTTCATTCTTACAATGAAACTGTGTAAGAGCCTATAAATTGAATAGCTACTGCCTGACACAAATGCAGCTTACCAGTTTACTTCTGTGTGAATTTGAGAGTCCAATATAAACACCTCCGAACGATGACTAAACAACTGTTCTACATATTGACTTTATGCTATGGTAACCATTAAGAAACTGTTATGCTGTAAGTTATATATATCATCTACCGTCTATGGTTCAAAATATATCGCAATATAAATTTTAGACTATATCGCCCAACCCTACGACTTGATATTGAAAACAAACGAGAAAAGCGACGGCTATATAATATAAACACGTTACCTTCTTCCATTAATTCTTCATCCTCCTCTTCATCGCTTTCTTCCTCGTCGCTGTCATCCTCCGGCTGTTTCAGCGTGCCTAGGAGTTGCTGGTAGGCTGATGGCTGCTCCTCCAGCTCGAAGTCGTCATCGCTAACGTTTTCAGCATTTTTCCGCTCTGGACTGTCATGCTGAAGGTAAATTGTAATATTCAGTATAAACAAATAAACTTAACAAGATTCTAATGCCACTTTCAACTAGTCAGCATCGACAGCGTGCAAACATATCTTAGGTAGGCTAACACCTAATTTGCAAGTTATGGCAATAGTCAAGAAATCTTTGATTGAAAATCAGTGAGGTATAGACTAAACTACTCACCAGATGTACAATCTGTGTGCTCTCAGCCCTGTCACTTACACTGAAATAATCAAAGAGAACAAAGATTATCAGTTAAGGCAGTTTGTTAGCTGCAGCATAACGATTACTCGCTTGCAAACCGTCTGCAGCCTAGTCTACATCACCCAACAACCTCCACAACCCCTGCTAATAATGTACTGTAACTTACTTGTCGTGGAATGGGTGTTCTTCGCCAAACTCTTTCAAGTGTTTCTTTTGCTTCTTTGATAACTTGCTTATGGCATCGTTTTGCTTTTTCTGTCTCTTCCCCATGTTGTCTATGAACACGCTTACCCAGCCAACCCACGTGTTACAATAACTTCTCTGGTGTTCATGAAAGCTAACTTTAAACATAAGCACTACTGCCACCTACTAGGTCGGAGTATGTATGGCACAGAGGTCAGATAACTTGCGCTCGGAATAGCAGACCCCCACACTCACTCTTCCAATCTATAAGTGAGTATTTGAGGCATCAGCACATAATTTTCTTAATACTTAAAACTTAATGGAAACGTCAAAAAGTGAACAGGAGAAAAATGTAAGTTTAAATTAGGGGTGGAGCCGAACCCGAATACTTGGGTATTCGGAAATGCACAAATAATGCGTTTTGTACGAATATGGTATTCGGACGAATACTTAAAAATATTTGTATTCGTTAAACTGAAGCGAGAAACTGCGGGGTTGAGGCTGTGAATGCTTGAATAATGGTGTCAAAAATGTGGCCTGGACATGCTAGAATCGGGAGAAAGGTCTCGTCAATGTTGGCGCTGATCGTGTGAGGTAGCCAGGATGTGGGACAAAACACATTTATTCATAATATCAAAACTGATTTATTATTGCTTATGGTTGCCTATATGCTCCTAGAGGCTAGGTCTGCTCAGCAAGTTTTTTTGTCTTTGATTAGCCTACTTTACAAATTCTTGAACACATTACATTTTCCTTAGAGTACAAATGGATCAGATGGTGTCTTTTAGATTAATGGGTACGCCTAAGTCAGTTGGGTGTGGGTCATACGAAAAATAAAATGAAAAGGCATACCTTTCAAACTTTCAAATCAACTTTCCTCCAATTTTGATCAGTCCAATCACAGTTGGTTTGATCACTGAAAATTGTTCCATTACAATAATTTATAACATCTGCAGAAAAATATAAATATATATATATAAAGTACATTTTAATGTTAAGAATTTTTATTTATTTATTTTTTTTTTGCTGCACCAAAGAACTGATTTCAGTTCCTCCCACCCATTACCATATGCTAGCCTGATCAAATGCCTAAGATTTTGAAAACATATGCCCTGCTTGTGATTAAAATGGCTATTAATATCTCAGAGGCAGCCATCCAGGGAAAACAAGTAAAGCTGAAATAAATGAACCACACACTTAACTGCCTAAAGGTGATTCATAAACACTCAAAAGGTTAGGAAAACATGGTGTGGTGCCAGGCCGATGAGGGAGTGAATGAACGAGTCCCCCGCACTCTTCTCTCTCGGCCTGTCAAAGAGGTGAGGGAGTGGGGGTGGGGTCTTTCTCCAGGAGGGGGCGCTGAGTGAATCATTAGGCCTCCATCCACTGCAGGCGGTCCATTCACAGGAGCAGTGTGCAGGCGTGTCCACAAAGGTCCCTGGCTGGGCAACATTCCACCTCTTGACAGTCTATTTGGCACCACTGATGTTCCAGGGGTCACTGAAAGCCCTGTATGATATTAAAGCCCTGGAGGACTGTATGGGGACAGCCCTGACAAAGTGCGCTGCTATTGGCTTATACATGCCACTATGACACATTGTGGCAGAGAGGCGCTAAAAGCTCATGAAAAAGAGGCGTTATCGCTAGAGCGAGGCATTGCTACATTATTCACACATGTTCTGGCACTCTGAGCACTTTGAGAACTCAGAGAATCTCGGTGCACTATTTGGATCCATGCGTTGCATGCAAATATTTTCCCCCTGCATGCAAAATCTGTCATTTCATCACTGTAAAAAACACACAATCATTTATAGTGACCTATGACAGCTGGGAAGCATGTGCAGAGAAAGGTTTACTTGAAGTGCCTTCCAACTTATTAAAAAATACTGAAGACGAAGCAAGCCCAGTTTGTGAAAAAGAACATGTTTACAGGGTACTTGTTAAATTGCCCACATCAGAATCAAAGTAACTATAAATTTTAATTGGGAGCGGTGTACACATGCAGTCTGGCGGGTCCTTTGAGAAATCAAGGCTTGCCCAATGGCAGATGTTTATCAAGAGGCCTGATCTGGACAGCAGTCGTGTAAATGCATGTGAGTGTATATTGCATGGATGTGTGTGAGTGAGTATTGTATGTTAGTGTCTGTTTATCTGTGTGTGTGTGTGTGTGTGTGTGTGTGTGTATTTGAAAAAAATATGTTGAATAATGTACTATTGAATAATGTTACCACACAGATTTAAATTTTGAGTTGGACATGTCTTTGATGCACATTTTAAAAGGTTTGGATCTGTTTAACATGAATGAATTCAAAACCTAATGCACTTCCCTTTGGTCCTAATTTAATCTTGTCCCTCTTGACAGCAGGTACAGCCTGAAGACAAGCATCCATCATGCATTGTGAATATGTTCAGCTCATGGTGTCCTGGTATGCTGACATTAGCTGCTACATGTGTGTGCACAAGTTTTGCTTGTGTAGTTCCATATCATTGTTAAGAGATCCGTGCGTGAGTGTTTGCCATGCTTTTGTGTGTCTCTGTCTGTAGTAAAACAGGTGTTCAAACATGCTTACCAGTCATGAATCATTGGTGGAATTGAATTAAGTTGTGAAGTCCAATGTTGCACCTGTTTTTGCGTGAGCATAATCACTTTTGATGTAACACTCTAAAATATGGTAAGCAAATAATTTATTAATTCATTGTTTCATCCGAGAGACAAATGAACAAGATGCCTTGGCAACGGGACCCCACTCATAATTTAGGCAACACACACACACACACACAGGCAATCCAGGTCACTGATGACAAGTTTATGCACATGATTATTGCAAAACAGATTTTCCCCTTTGTGTCTGCATGCACCCTGGCTCTACTACTTGGCTCAAATGCTTGTTTGGTCTAGACATGCATTTAATATTCTGCAGTTATGACTCATTAGCTGAGTTAAATACATGCCAAATTATGTGTTGATGCAGCTAAATTACAGAACTTTTGTGTTTTGATTGGACACCTTGTGACATATGACAGAATGTGTTAATGGAGAAGATGCCACCACTAGTAATATCTTTATGTTCCTCCTTTCAAAGGAATCCTAACTAGATCCAGGGATGTCTTCTCTGGTCGGCATACAGTCAGATACAACCCACTCTCCTTTGACACCAGTGTGCCTCAAGTGGCAACAAGTTTTCACAGTCAACTTTTTATTGTGAATCGGTGTTGCAACAGCAGGCTGAAACCGGAGAGGCCTCCAGCACAAGTGCTGGTGGATTGCCAGCATAGTGGCCCCAAGCTTTGGACTCACCTGCAGGAGCATATGCACACACACACACACACACACACATGCACAGGGTGGGGAAAGGGAAAGGATTTTTTGATGGCTCCTGATGAATAGAGCTTTGTATATGGGTCGTGAATGCTCACGTTGTCTCTATGCGGGTGTCTGTGTTTGCAAGCGTCTGAGGAATGAGGCCTGTTGCGTCCCAACTGCTTTTTGTGTTTCATTTACTTTGCCACTGTGCCAGCGGAATATACCTGTCTGAAGACAATGAAAAGGTGTGATAAAACATTCCTCACACACACACACAGCTGGGGCTGTCTTCTATAAACAAATTTCAGAGCTATATGACTGATTATTGTTTAAACAACTTTTCTTATGCCACATACCATATGGCAGATTTTGTTTTTGATGTTCTTTTGTTCTTATTGCTATGCTTATGGAATCACCTTGTGTGACTTATCAAAACCTCAGTGGCCTCATCTAAACACACCAACATCATACCTGCAGGTTTTCACTGGAGGTGTGCTCAAACTCAAAGCTGTGAATATTCACATGTGTTCTCTGCCTCTCATCTTTTTTCACCCCAGTAGTCTGTCTTCGTTTACCCAAATGCGTTATCAAAAGCTCTGTATTATTTTGGTTAAACAAGATTTGCATTTGATATTTCAGTGAGGGGATGTGAGTCTGAGAGTGCACGTTATAGTACGCAGTTAAAAGGTCAAAAGATCAAATTGTCAAGAGTATCAAACCCTTTTCAAACGTGTGTGGTTGTCATGTCTGCTGTCGCCAATAGAAAGGTTGTTCGCATCCCTTTATCATAGTGACCACCATGTTTATGCCCGTCACAGTCCCAGATTCCGCAGAGCCCCTTGTCAGCACTTGACAGGATATCAGAGATGAAAACCAACTGTGCATATCACTGTCCACACAAACCAACTCACGCGGTTCACACTGCTTACATTATTACTTAGTGGGAACCCGCAAAACCAGATCTACAAAGTGGGGCTGTATCGATCGCCCAAGCCACAGTGGTTTTTGTTGCTTTTGTTCCTCGCCCACCCTTTCATCCTTCCCGCCGTCTTTTTCGGCCGGCTCCCAGTCAAGGTAAACATTGCGGCGCAGTTGCACAGTTGTTCATTTCTCCTCTCGGCAGGGTGGCCGTCATTCAATCTCGTCCTTGGCTTACTTTTTGGGGATGAGGCTTCGGCATCCTCGCCAGGGGTTCCCGCGTTTCTGGGCATCCACCGCGCCGCCAGCCAGCACCTCGGCTCTCCCGGCTGGCTCGCCATCGCCTCTGGAGGAGCACGTGTGAAAAGTGAGATGTTAGAATAGCAGTCCGCACAGTGGCACACAGGGCATGGGTGTTTTCGCTTGAAGAAAAACCTTACAGGTCAAGCCAAGTTATTTTAATTTGAAAATTTTTTTTTTCTTTCTTTCTCCCTATCTCTGTTTCTGCGAGGGCTCAAAGCTGGGAAAATATGAGCATATGTGTGGCATGCATGAGATGCAAGATGGGAGAGATCCACACCAAGGGCAGTAGGAGATCTCCATATATTATCCCACAGGCCTACAGCACAGAACTGCAGCATGGACAGAACTGAACATCAGCGTCTTTGTCCCGTTCAAATGCTGGATGAGATGATGGAGTTATTTGGAGGTAAATATTTTATTTTCTTATACTGTAAATCAAAGACACTCCCAGTAACCCAAGGCAAGAAAGAGTACCGGCCATCTCTGACGCTTTCCAGTGTCAGTGGGCACCAGACCTCAGATGCTGGGCCAATTCCTTGAGCAGTGGAGCACATCTACAGTGTAACTTATAAGAATCAGGGGGTAAAGACTTGGCAAGAGAAAGTGGGAACTGACAAAAAAAATCCCAGGCCCTAAAAACATACCGATTTTATTCTCTGCCATGGAAAACACAAGGATTGTGTCTATTAAAAGCCCAGACTCACACTTACACACACACACTCACATGCCTACACATGTATGTACACACACATACACAGACGCGCCTACACAGACTGTACCCATACTCATTCATGTACACAGACACACACATGGTCATATACATTTCATATGTTTCCAATAGTGTTTACATGATTAGGGAGCTAATATACCTCTGCATTCTGGATCTCATTCCCACCTATTTATCGAATATCATGCCCCTGTAACCTGGTACCCATGACACTCTGGCCGACAGAGAGATTGCATCTGTTCGATTGGTCACGCTTCATTAATATGCAGACGAAAGATTGCCCGACTGCGGGAACCGAGCGTATCTGATTAGGACGGTAAAAGCCTTCACTGCAGCCAGTGCTCATTTCAAGGTAAAGAGCAAAGGGAGAGGAGAGGATAGGACAGGGAGGTAGGATTTGAGGATTGGGTTATAGGTCTGAAAAGTCAGGTGCGTCCGATACCTCTCTGTGGGCAGCAGGAGTCTTCAGCCCACATGGGGCCCCAAGGATCCCCTGTCGTCTCCCTGGTGTTTCTCCTGCGCAATCAGTCGAGGTGACGAGATGCCCATGGCAGAGGCTAAGTGAGCGTGGAGCAGGGGTGGAGGTGGTGGTGGAATTGGGTGGAGGCTGCTATCTCTTGCTGCTAGTCCTCTCGTCAGATGTAACGGAGCAGGCGGCTCAAATTACGGCGGTTCTGGAGGGGGTGGGGTTTTGGGGAGCTGTGTGTGATCCCATGTCCTACATATGTGATTGACACACGGCTAAGCCCCTGCTTGAAGAATGCCTTATTTCACAGGAACTTCTCCTCTATGTGTGTGGACAGCGCACATGTGGTTACGCTTACATGCAAAAATGTGGTGCAAATGCGTGCGCTTTAAACTCAATAAAACAAGACGGGCAGGATTAATTGACCTGTTTATGTTATAAAAAAAACATTTAAAAACTTTAGATGAAACATAAAGATTATGTTTGCTAAACAAGTGAACAGAGTGTCTGTTATTGAGAAAGCCGGGTCACAATGAAATAAAGCCACAGGTGTTGCTCTTTTGTTCATTGTACGCCCTGTTTGATAGAAATGTTGCAATTGTTCTTGAGATTCCCAACAACACATATAAATCAATGTCATCAACATAAATGAACCTGAAACAGTTGCACAACCACAGCTACAGCTTCGTCCATTAACGTCATCTTGACGTTGATTTTGCAAGCTTCTCCGTTGGACAAATAACTACTGTAACAAGGCTTCTCTCTACCGGGTGTCAGTATCAGCTTCCCATGCTGAGATAATAACTTTCATAACAAAGGTTGTTCTGTAAAAGCCTTAAAACCTGTTTCTCCCACCCAACAATTTGAACATATCTGTCACATATCAGGTTTAATGTTAAATAAATGCTGAGAGGAGAGAAAGAACGAGAGAGACAGAGCGAGACGGAAAGTGAGAGAGAGGGTGAATGAGAGAAAGAAAGTAAAAGAGAAAAAGAGAGACAGAGAGAAAGGGAGATATGGAAAGAGAGAGAGAGGTTCATGATGGTACTCCTGACTCCTCTTTCTATATAATGATGCTCTATGTTTGTCCATAGATTGTGCTGGTTTGTTTTTGTCTGATTATTTCATTGTGTCTATATCATTCAATGATTAATTCTATGTCTCCATGACTAATTGTGTGGTTTGTGGTTGTGCTGTAAAGTCCCTAAAAAGACCCAAGTCACTTACTAATCTGTCCACTAGAGGTCCCCACATTCAAGCTAATGTGTGAATTAACTAATGCAAAGCTATTTCCACTGACATGCAAAAAAAAGCAACTTTCTATTGAATTGATGCACTAATGGTCAACTCAGACCTGCTATAAGAAATGACTGAGAAATGTCTTCTGATTTCAGACTTCATCAGTGTTCCAACATTCATTTGCTGTCCTATCCAACTACCCTGTGGACCTACTTCCCTGAAATCTGTTTTGTAACTCACCACTAGAGTAGGATATGCCCATAATATGGTTATGAATCTTTCTTCTCCTTCGTGTCCTGAAGCATTTGATTTTATCCTTTGCAAGTGATACATTTTCCACTGCTTAATCTCCCCCAAACTTCAGTGATGTGTTCCTCTCCTGTGGCCACAAGTGAGATGACACAATTATTTACCCAACATAACTTGGCGAAATATGCAGGGGATGAGGAAAAGTTCACTGTGTGATTTCAAGGGGCCAGTAGAGACAGGGTGTCAATAGGCGAGTGCTCCCTCCATGATATCAGCGTAGAAGATGACAAGAAAAAAAAAAAACGACCAGTTTGAACAAATTGCAAAAGAATCTCAGTAGATGCCTCTGGAATAAGACACAGTTACCATGTAATCAGTCATCGGCATACTTCTGCAGTAGGCAATCAAGATTCCCCTTCCTGTGGAAACTATATACAGAAGGAACTCTGACCCTGAATCTGACATTACAGCCAAATGGCTTTTTGCACATAGTTCTCTTAGGGAGAAATAAGGTATTGATGAGGCGTTGTCGTGATATCGCCTTGGAATCCCAGAGTGGATGTTTTCCCTTCGCATTCAATACGGCCTTGTCTGGTCCAAAGTTGCCTTGTGTTTGATTGTTCTATCGCCATTTCAAAATGAGAGATGGACTTTTCCCACACTAAGCGGCCTTATCAGAACCCTGGGCCCAGTGAGAATTCATTCCATTCAGTTTTTGCTTATGATTCAACTCCTGTGCCTCTTCAGGGGATTTGCTGGGAGTGCCAAGTCATACTACTGTGAAAATATTTCAAGCATGGAGAAGTAAACACAAACATGAAGGGTTTACATTGTGGACTGCAAAGGTAACCGGAGCCAGAGATAGAAAAAGATAACCATTCTGATAAAAGATGCTATGCGGAAAAGCCGCTGCTTCCACTGCAAATAAGTAAAGCGAATATTACATTTCAGACGAAACTACCAACCTGACCCTGGGTGGATGGAATACGTTCCATTATGCTTCAGCTGGCCTGGAATCCACACACACACACACAAAATATTGTGGACATTTGTCCAGCATGCATCTGTGTGTGTATGTGTCTGTGTGTGTGTGTATGGCTGTACGTACGTGATGTTTAAATGACTAGACGAGGCGAGAGTTCTTTAATGGCAGTTCGACCCTACTGTGATTCCTTCAATTAGATGTTCAAATCGTTCCCACATTGAGAATTACATGGAAATCACATGCCTGTCGGGGACAATGGTAATACCAGTCGGCCGGCTAAAGTGTGCTTTGCGAACAGCCAGCTATTATTTCGGTCCGGCTCTGTCTTCTAATCTGCCCAATTACGCTTGTGTACACTGGGAGTTGCCGGCCTAATGAGCCACAGTGGTTCTGCACCCCAGGCTGACGCACTGATCCTGGGCCTACTTTCAGACTGCAACACCGGCAGCCAGGGTTCCACGGGCAGGCAATCAGCGGCGGGTAACGTGAGTCAAAGACAGGGGTATGGTGCACATATGGCCATGAAGGGCAAGGTCTGTAGGGGCAACACCGAGCGATCGGGTGGAGGGAGCAAGCTGTTTTAAGTCATGAGGTCAGCGAGTGTTCATTAGAAAAGCTTATTTGGCAGCATGCAAAGGCAGGACACACAACCAGTCACAGGCGCACAGACACACACACAGACCTACAGAAACGTTTACTTTTGAGGTTACTGTACAGCTATAATCTACTGACACAGCCCATGCTAAATATCCTGGCAAATATACTACTGTTATAACAGGTGCTGTGTCAACAATCAAAATGTGTGATTCAAACAAATCTATGGTCAAAACAGTCCATATCTGACAGGACATGCCATAACATCCTTGGAATGTGAAAGCTATTCATGTTTTAGTCTGATAGCATATTCTTATGTGCCTCATATTTTACCACACATCCACGCCCACACAAATGTAAGATCAATGCACTCCATATGCCAACTTTACAGAAAGCAACCGAGAATTTTTGTGAATGACATAAAATCGTTTTTTTTTCTTTGTAGGGGTCTGGCAAAAAGGAAACAAGAAATTTTAATCAAGAGGTGATTGAGTGGAAAGCTCTGATTCCCATCAGCAATTGACACATGCTGCCTTATCGTGATCGCCTACTTCCCCTGAAAATGGGAGCCACTCATGTTACCTGATGTGTGTTCCTCCACTCCACTCATACCCCTTGCTGGAAATGAACAGGCCTTGTTTGTGGTGTTTGGTCACTCTCCAGCCAGGCTGCGACTGATAAGTTCGTCCCAACAAGCGCTTGTTTATTTCCTCAGAAAACAAATTGAAATGTGGAAGGGGGGGTAGAGGAGGTGGTATGTAAACCCGTGCCAAGCTCACACCAGCAAAGCAAACATGGTCGAGATTGACTGCCGACATACTTGCGGCTGTTTTTCTTTGCCCCTTAACCAAGCAGCAAATCACTGTTGAGCTACCGCTAACGGCAGCGATTTGCAGGCCCTTATCAGTCTGGATAATCAGGGTGTCTGAATGCTACGCCGTCTATTCCATGGCAGATTTGGAGAGGGGTCATTGCATAACTGCCATAGTCATTAGGCAGAGCAAGCTGCCCCTTTGGCTGGGAAAAGACTGTCTGCGTGCCATCTGACCAAAAAAACAAACCGGTAAGCAATGTTGAGTTTGCAGTGCACAGATGTATGTGTGTGTTGCCTACACATCAGCTGTATAGAAATACATCAGTTTAATTATTGTATTTGTTTCTTGATTCAGAGCATATACATGCCACTACTTCAAGTTTTCACACAGAAAAGCAAACTTTGAGGGGGCTACACGTTCAGGACGATAATCAATTCTTTCCATGCACTGTACAGAGCCAGTCTCAAACAGCAAAGTTAAAGCATTGAAGTATGCAGCCTTTCCCAAAGACTAGTGCATAATGCTAATGATGCTTTTTAGAACTAACACTTAAAATAGTTAACGCGACACAACACACTGGCAAGCATGATGAATTAGTGGCTGGCTACTCTCAGGCTGAAAGTAGAGAGGAGGACATTAGGGACCAATTGCATAAAAAGGCAGAGCCATAGGCATTAACATACATTTTCATGGAGTTTACAAGGCAATAACCCCTCTTAGGAGGACTGAGTGACCGGGCCACAGCCTGAATCCATTACGGCACAAGAGGGAGCTGTTTTCTGAGAGACACCACGGAGGAAGCTGGCCCGGTCTGGTATCCTGTTCGCCGCTGCCAGTCTGACATTATGTCACGACTGAATGGGGTGACTACCCTTTGTTGTAGTCCATTAAATCCCACTGTCAAGGCTTCCTGTTTACTCAGAGACACACGATTAATAAGTTCCAGCACGAGCCAGCGCAGCCACAGCGAGGGGGTGAAGAGGTTAGAGGGCGCTATTTAATTATCCGCTGGGGTTAAAATAATTACAGGCAAACACAAATACTGTATCTGATGAATTCAGCATGTCACAAAACCGAAGAATACATGGCCTTACATTTGCTATGGAAACAATTACAACAAATATTGGTAATAGAAGTGAATGTACATCCAGAAGTCTGTAATACCATGCAGTGTGGATTGGATGACACACCGCATAGCCAAATACAAGTACAGACCCACTAACGATGTGTTCCTTTTTTTAGCCTCGTTTATGTCATAGATGTGGCGATGGAGCCAAGCGCCGTCACCAGATTAGGATCTGGTACGGTTTTCAGCCCTCGTGGCACACACCACGCAGATGAAAGCCATCATTACTGCCTCTGTGTGGGAGCCAAGACCTGTCCCCCTCTCACATAACCTGGACGCGGCGAGCTTTGTGGTTACGCAGTGGAAATATCCCCTGAATGTCTCGAGGCGCTCCCACACACCAGGATCTAGACTGAGGAGCGGCGAGGGCCAGCTCGAACTCTTGGCAAAATTAGAGTTCTCTCCCACCCCCCAACCCCCAAGTGGGTGTGGAGTGGCCAGACCCATCGCTACTGTCGACATTACCCCCTCGAAGGTCATATCGAGTGGAAACCCGAGAATCGCCTGGACGTGAACGAGCCCCGTCCACCTCCCTCGCCTGTTGTCACATCAAATGTGCCGTTTTGAGAGCTAACACTTGTGGGCAGAATATAGGACTGCAAACCAAGCGCTGCAAAGGTACTTAAAGGGCCACAAGTGCCCCACTTATGGGAAGAATCAAACGAGAGAAGGGGGCATTTATGTTAGCCAGCATGACTGTTGATGCCTACCTTCCAAAGAAAGCGTTTGAAAGTTGGCTCCAAGGTTTGGGTATAATGGTTCTCCTTCTTCCGTTACTTCCAACAATGACATAAATGTGCAGCCTAATGTTAACCAGAGAGTTTAATTGCTACTACTGACTTAATGCATTGTCCTTATTCAGTCTAGTTTATTCAATGTCGCTTCCTTTTTTGCAGCTGCAGTAAGACCTGACACTCAGGTAAAGGCAAGCCAGTTAGGGAAAAATAAATCTTTACCCTTCAATCAATCTCCAGCATTCTAGTGGTTGAAAGGCCCATTTAGTGACTCTGGGCTTCTCAGAATGTCTGACTGAGAGGCTTGCTAAGAGACCTTTTTGAGATGTTTTGCTGCTGGTTACACTATCCTGTGAGCGAGCTAGAAAACACTTGTGTGCACACCTGGTGAACACCTTTAAACTGCCATTATCTTAGTTGTAGGAAAGTGACCCAGGCTGCTGCTTCTGGGGCTGCAAACGAGTTCTATGGGCTCAATCACGGTGGGACAAATCTGATCAGATTTGTATGATTTCATGGCCATAATTGTGCCATAATGTCTGTAGAATGGATCACGTACAGTACCTTCGCTTAAGCTCTTGCCCCTAATCCAGCCAGTGATGTCCCGTTAGGGGTTCTTGTATGCTAGCATAGCCTCTGCTCTGCCCAGCATCTGTCAGTTGTACACATCTGCCTGTGCAGCGGGAGCCATACCACCTCTGTCAGCCGCAAACTCCAAACTCATTACCTGCTCCGGCACCACCTGTTCGCACAGCCCCGGTCCCCCGTCTCTTCTCAAACCAGCACCCCCACCCCAAAACCCCCTCACACTCACTCACGCACACACTCCAACCCCAATCAGGCAACAGGTCCTTGTAAACAAAGTGCTGAAATCTCCCGGGGGGTATCTGGATTTACGAGCCATCATCATGATGAATTTATCAAAACTTTACAAGGGGCTCTATGAGCTTTTACTGGCTCATAAATTAGCACAGGCATGGGTCGGGAATGCGCTTGGACCCCTTTGGTCAGATGGACCTGCACATTTGTTGGCATGGGGTGGGTGTGGGTTGGTGAGGCGGGTGGTGTTTGGGTGGTGGTGCACTAGCGGGAGAGTTCTGGATGTTTCCCGATGTCCGAGCCTCCCAGCCGCACAATCCCGGGCGGTCACAAATCAGCAGCTCTTTCACGGTGCATGCACAATGCACGTCGAAGTGAATCACAAAGAGCCCTGCACGGATGCAAGCGGCGGTTTCGCCTTTAATTGGAGTTTCACAAGCTGCCTCAAACAAGATCCGCACTGGGATGTGGGTTTATGCGCTGCGGTTTCTGACTTGACAGTCTTCTCATCCTCCGCGGTCTCTGAGGCTTTCTACTGAGGCCGCTGATGATTTCCTATCTGGAACTGGGTTTTCATGCACTCCTGCTTGTGAATACATGTGCAGAATTGGATAGAAAGCAACAACAGATGTGTGTTTTTACTTCTAGAAAACCTTTCTTTGCTGCAGCGTATTAAACTAGTTACTGTTTTTAACTTTATTCAGCTGAGTAATCAGTGTCCAAAAGCCATAAAATCCAGAGTTGGAGGGATTTAAGGTGCTGGTTGTGGATTGCTATTATAATGCATATTATTTATCATCCCCACTTTATGTCCCACACTGTATTGTTGGTTTGCCACCTCATATTTGCAGATAGATCTGAATAACCACTGCATTTGGACTCCAGATGTTGACGCCCTGCACATAAGGCCCCGTCTAAAGTGCAATAACAAAAACAGACACAAATAAACACACAAAATGCACCTTTTGCTAGACAGAAAATAGGCAAGACTTTTCTAATTCATGTACATATTAAAAGGAGGAATGCTGTTGGGGGAAAAGAAAATAGCGCGTCTGTACTCCCAATTATCCATCACATTAAAGCGGTTTGACGTCAACAACCTCTTGAATGTACTGATGGCAGGTTTGTTGTCTGTTAGAGTTCCCCAGCTGTTGTTTTACAGATATGAGTTAAGTCACACAAACATGTTCTGCAGCATTAAACATTATGGTGCTAAATAGCACAAGGCTTTTCCAGATGTCTTAAAACTAAACCTACATAATGCTTACCTAAACTCCTAGCCAGGAACATTCAGTCACAATTCCTGAATCGGCTTCAGCCACACTTCATTGGCATGGCAGTAATATCAACAGCCTGGTAGTCCTCTGTGAAAAGGATGGCTAATGTTAACTGTCACAATTTGACATAAAGAGTGAGCAATGTTGATTTTTGAGTCATTGTTATTTCTCCCAATTAATCCCGAAAACTGGCTCGGGCATAAATACGCACTTTTGAAAAACATATGACAAGAAATGGCAGTTGTCTTAACAACTGCAGTTTATGACACAAATATTTACTTGGATTAGAAAACACTTCTTGCTAACAGTTGGTCACAACAAACATGCCTACAATTTCACTCAAACAAAATGGCAACTGTATGGCCATAAACCGGACCACTGGACATTTTAGTGGGACAGTTGTTATGATCAACTGTCATTCTTGTCAAAAGTGTATACATTGTGCAAAATTAGGATTCAAAGTCCTAATTGTCTCGCAGTGGACAGAGACAGCGTCCCTCATCCCCTCTCCTCCTCACAGCTGGCCCCAGTAAATGCCTTGAGTATGAAAGAGGGCATAAAACGACAATGTGTTAGAAGTAGGTAATGAGTCAGCCTTATAAAAACAACTCATGGAAAATGCATTGTTTACGTTTCCAGCAAACAGGTGCAAGAGCAAGCAATGGCTCTTGTTAAACAACAGTGGTGAGGGTGTATTTTCCACTGTAACAGCCTATTATTAGGGCCTGATCATTTGCACACCTTATCCATCTGTCTCTGCAATGCCTGTTTGGCACCAGCGCAGACCATTGTGCCCCCCTGTGCCACCCGCCTCCTCTCACATTCTGTGCCAAGACGTTGGCGGGGGGTGCACATGAGTAGTCAAGAGCATCCCTGTGAAGTGAGCGCTGAGTAAAAACACAGCACCTGGTCCTCCCCGGGACCCACGGAAGGTGTTAAAACACCAGGAGCACTCGTCTGCTTCAGAGCAACAGAGAAGGAGGGCGAGAGAAGAAGGGAGAAGAGCCGCTGAGAAAGGACAGGAGGGGTGGGGGGGACGCGCATTAACGAACAGGTGCAAACATCCAATTAGAGCGAAGACTAATGCCTTGCTCATAAACATTTTTAAAAGCAGGCATCTGTGCCTGGGCTTACCCACCATGCGCTAGCTCAAACACCAGTGGGATCACTTCATGTCTACAAGCCTAAGCTACTTCAGGCATGAGCTGTCTGTCAATTGTACCAATACCAGTGAATAATACAAAATTCTAGAATTGTCCATAGCATTGCTGTTAAACAATGGTCGAGTACAAAACCTGACTGATTGGTCAGATGGACTTCATTCTTATGATCTATAGCATTTTATTCCAAATTTGAGCTGCCCCTGTACTAGGTGACACGTCACTCTTGGTAAATATAACCTAGGTTAACCCAGGAAAGCATGGTGCTTGAGGTGAAATTCGAAGCCAATGGTAGAAAGCCACACACCAGTGCCACTGACTCTGGCTCATTTCTACCGTGCCCTGGTTTCAGGTGAGAGTGATACTCGAGCATCGCCCCCTCACAGAGATAAGGTCCACGAAGCAGGCACAGAGTAAGTTGAGCATATCGCCCCCCTACCGAAAACCATGTGCTTATTCAACACAGAATAACATCATTTACCGCTTGTCATGAACTCAATCCCCATTCAGAATTGATTTCCATCAAAAAACGCTACTAACGCTAAATTTGCAGACTCACAACAGATGTCGCCAGGGACATAAAAGGAGGTAGGCTTTTTTACAGGACAAAACTGGCAGCGGTGTGCTGAGGTTTGCAAGCCACCTGTATACCGCAGTGGCATAGAGTGTATTGCTTTCTGCTGTCTGTCTGTGGCATGGTGACAAAAGAACCTTGGTTGTATTCACTCAATTGCTCTCCGGACTCCCCCAGTGTTACGGTTTATGTCAAAATAGTCCCCCCGTAAAGAATGTTTACATTATACAACCCCCTATCCTGTCCTGCCAAAGAAAAAAAAATCTCAGTTGCAAAATTACTCAATCTTGGTGGGGGAGGCAATTTCATGAGATATGCTACAGCAAGCAGAATATTCTATCTAAATACACATAAATATGCACATTCAAGTTGCATTGGCTTCCCAGCACACACAAAGTCACACATACAGGGACACACAATTGTGTGAGCACACACACACACAAATTTTACTCACACAAGCATTTTGGCCGCAATTCTCGTAAGTAAGGCAACATTCGATCCACTACATTTGGGAATTGGATCACCAGGCAAACATGTGTTGGAACAGATGAGGATCCAGCCCACAATATCAAATAAATTAACACTGATCGAATCATTTGTGTAACCTCAAGCAGACGCGTCGCATTACTGATCATGAGAGACTGACCCAGCCGCTGCCAATTTAATAACGGCTCCAGCTTTGCTTCAGAAATATAAATTACTGTTCATCTAACATTTCAGAGTGCAGGCTGACTGATATCTCTCAAGCTGTTTTGTGAAGAGTGGGAGTTAAAGTCGTTTACTATTTATTTGATTAGGTGTGTTCACTGAAGTAAAACTTGTGAAAATGGCATGCCTGATTGACTGTTTTGCATCTATTTCTTAATAGTTACACTAGATTTGCTTCAAAAATTGTTCAAGGGAGTAAGCCAAGCACATTGTCAGGTTTAGTGAACAAAGGAGGCTCGGGAACTCTGTGAGCTTGGAAATCTGCAGGAAAATCCCTTCAATGACATAAATGGTAAACACACGCTGAGACAATGGCAGGACTTGCTTTGGGTCTACAGACACACTCATCCTCTTACCCTGAGTGAGGTTGAACCTGTGACACAGCCTCTCTGAAAGGCTCATCTTTCAGGTTGACTCTGCTCCACAGGGGGGTGCTGTGACACTGGATGGGCCCCAGGTCTGGACCCGTCCCATCATGCCATCATTAGCCAGAGACATCACTCCGCTCCGCGGATTCTTGAGCGAAACCTGGGAAAGCCATAAATGCAACACTGGTTACAAATATGCAGTAACACCTGCAAACAATATGCTTGAAACAGTGTGTGGCGCCAAAAACGGGATCAAACACAGCAAACTCACAATGAGCTAACTGTAAGATGGAACAGACATGCGGGGAAAAAAGAGAACGAGTGCACAGTACTCCCCCGTTTTACGAGACCTAAAATATGGGCGTTCAAAAAAATGCACAAACCACCTCAAAAACCTCTCACAGCAAGTAGGTTATTTATACGACTGACATGATGTCATGAATTAGCACGGCAAATTCCCCTGCACATCCCAACACACACACAACAGCACACATGTGCACACATACACACACAACTGAAGGCTCTTGCTGTCTCTCCCTCTTTCTTAAACTTAAAAACTTAAATATAAATCTTTTAAAGAACTTTTCATAAACATTACAATTGAAATTTAGGACCAATCTAACACTCTTACCAGCAAAAAATTGCACTGATTTATTAAATGTGAAATTTAGAGAAGTGAAATTTGTGCATCCTATGTCCATAGGATATGTATATATTTTTTATCATGCTATTGACTACAACTACCAACTTCACATGAAAAAAATGTCCACTTCGCCTCAGGCAGAAAACGCACTTCAAGTGAAGGCATGGTCCACATGAAAGGCAGAGCATTGCATTATCTGCAGCAATAGTTCACAACTCTGCTGACTTCTGATTAACCCCAACAAAAGCCCAATATTTAGCATTAAAACAATCCGAACAGGCACTGAGCATCAATTAAAGCGCCGAGACCAAATGCAGAAAAGACAAAAGGAAAATCCGTTCGCCTGCTCTGTGCATCTCGGAGACGTCCAGACTGTGATTTAGTGATGCTCTCGTCTCACTTCTGGATGCGCCTCCTGCCTTCTATGACTGTGTGATGTCCCGGCGATGTCAGGCCTCACAGTAAACAGTCCATCACGGGGACACAGCGAGGCTGTAATTCATTTGTAGATGACTCTAGCATGTGTCTCTCTTTCCCCTCGCCTGTCCACCCATCATCCAACTGCAGCTGGACACATTTAGAGTATGGTAGCAGACTTCTGTCCTTTTGTCTGACTGTCTACTATGTGGACTGTTTTCTTTTCTTACTTTCTCTCTCTGTCCGTTTCTTTTGCGCTTTCTTTTGTCTATCCTCTTTGCTCCCTGTGTCAAACAATCTTTCTCTTTAACACTTAATCTCTGTGTGCTCTTGCTTCCAAGTCAACGGAAGACAAACCAACCTCCCTGAGACTCCCGTCTAACCCCTAAACCCTAACTGTAACCTGCAAAGATCCTTTAGCTGACTCCCCGGCCCTCTGTGTTTACATTCACCCCTTCCATCTTGTTTCCTCGCCTCACCTTTCCACTCTGCCTGGCCTTCTCCTCCTCTCCCCCCTCTCCTCTCCTCTCCTCCCCTCTGGTAGAGCTTAGGCCATGAGCCACTGGGCAGCGTTCAAGCTCCCAGAGGAAAGCAGCATCATGGGTAGAATTTACTCAGTGAGGGATCTAAGCTGTGCCAATTGGTCCCGTCCAGGGGTGAGTCTAGAAATCAGTCCTGTGAAGTCCACGCCACCCCAGGGCCATTACTGAATTACAGGAAGGCTTCAAGTCAGCAGGAAGGGTTTTTCTCTATGTGTGTGTGCAATTGCATAAAATTATGGAGAAGAATTTGCTTACTTTAAAAACGAATGTATACACAGCCTCGCCAAATTTAATGCAGCTTTATATTGGTATGCATAACCTTTTCTTGTAACAAACGCTGTGAAAACTTCACAGCAAATACTTTGTAATAGATGCTGACAATGTAAAAATGACAAGATCTTAATTTAATCTCAATTTGGCAGGAAAATGAAATGCAGAGAGTTCGGACAAGCTAGTCACAGTAAAGCCAGAGCCAATCCATTCTGCTTGTGTCCCCCACCTGGGTGAATGTAAGTGTATGTGTAAGCATGACTGTGTGTGAATCTGTATGCATGTTTGCTTATGGAAGCATACTGTGCATTTCCCTTTGATGAGTGTGTGTGTGTGTGAGTTAGTCCACGTGTGTACACATGTGCTGTTTCTGCGTGACCCAGCTGCTGTTCACACTTTTCCACTCCAGCGGATTTTAAAAGTTTGTCTGTTGGTTGGAGTCAACCCTTTGGCATTTACACTTATCATGATGTGGCTCTCATAACAAGTAATAACAGGGAGTCATGCCTTCTTTAAAGCCTCCATTTTAACATGAGGCAAGGGATTTTTAAGATGACATCATAAGCCCTTGGTTGAAAAAAAAAGGCTGAAAACACACAAAAAATGGCACTCCTGCTGTTTGGTCGTAATGAGATAATGGGTCCGCACGAGGATTGTCCTCTTAAACTAATCCAAACCACCTTCTGTTATTGTGTTTGCGACGGGATTGCTTTGGTAAACTCACCCAGTAACCAGGACTCGTAGCATGAGCTCATGGGGATTTTAAAGAGTGTGTGGTGTGCCCTACAAGGCCTGGGATGGCCTTCCTGCTGCTGGCTTTTTATGGGTTGATTCGTGGCTCACACCTGTTTCTTTCTCCTTCTCGTTTTGCTTTTTTTTGTTTGTTTGTTTTATGCCATGGGTCTCATTAGCCCTGTGCCATGGAAAAGTAGGCCGCAAGTTGGTTTAATTGTAATAGTTGTGGCAACAGCAGTAATGCGATCATGGCTGAGATCACATGCTTTTAGCCTAATGAGCTGAATTCAAACACAGACCCACAGCCACCAACAGCAATTGAATAAGGTGCCAAAATAATTATGGTCGATTTTTGAAGCAGCACAGGGGTCACGAAAGGGTCGCGGTAAGCAGCAGAATGACTCCTAAAGGTTAAATGTAACCTTCCAAATGTTGGCAATAGTATTTTCAATGTGAACTAGAAGGTCTAGATCACTAGAACAGGCCCAGATTCTAAACTGGGCATTGATATTTCCAGTGGGTTGGGTAAGGGTGTGTGTGTGTATGACATGCAGTGATAATGTATTCCTGTTCTGAAAATGATTATGAAGCGACTCAAAGTGAGTTTTATCAAAGACCTGTGCAGGGCCGCAGCAGAAAGGTGGAGCCGGGAGAAAGTGTTCCCATGTATTTCGAGGGCCCTCTGATGATCCATCCACTCACGCCAAGCACATTTCACAACACTGCAAGGACACATCTTCATGCAATGCATCAGAAGAGCCCTGGCCTGCCCCGTCCCGCCCCAGTTAACTGTAGTGGTCAAAGACTGACAGAACACAGATTTTGCTGTGATCACACCAACAGTCACAATCTAATTTACAAGACTTGGAACGAAGTTGACCAAAATAATAAAAAAAAAGTGCAATTCAACATCATTTCACAAAAAATACCAGGCTGCCAAAGCAGTGTCTGTGTTATTTTATGGAAAGGCATTGGACATGCCTGTCATTGCCAGAAACAATAGTTCTAATCCATGCTATGAAGACCGGTGTTATTTTTTACTGCACTTAAAGGATGCAGACTAATCCTCAAGCGCACCTTTACTTTCTGTTTTGATGCTCCAGCTTTGACGTCATTACACTTCATATGGAAAACAAAATGCCACATTTTGTTAATGCTGCAGCATGGATGTCCAAGTTATGAGGTGATTGTGAAGATTATCTTTATTTTTTTATGTGTCAGATGACATGGTCAACATATTTCATAACAAGCCCTTTTTTCTGCTGGCTTCTCTGTTTGGTGTCTGGGAAACAGTGGTCCAAATGTTACTCGGGGGAATACTTAGTCAACCGAAGTGTTTTTTCTTCAGTGAGACTGAAGTTCACAAGAAATTCTATGGCGACGATGCCATGAACAATATTATTCTCAGCTGGTAATTTCACCAATCAGTGGAGCCTGGGTGGGATGTTGATGTAAAAAAAAAAGACTTGCTGAGTTTACGTGGCCTCCAGTGTGAGAGATCCGAAGCCTGCCAAATCATCACTCATTAGGCTATGATTTAAATAACCTGCCACAACCTTTATAACCAAACCACCACCAAAAATAGGCCTAATGGTATATGTTGGTTCACAAAGTCTACCTACTGGCGTAGTGTGGGCCGATGACACGTCTTCTGTGAGAAACATCGGTATGGAGTCCTGCAGTGGCTCCGAATCTGTCATCGGCTGCTTCGCCTCACAAGCTTACCTCACCTCATCGAAACAAAACAAGCGTCGCATCCAAACATAAGCACTCAGAGCTATTACGGGCAAGCTCACAGTGGTCTCGAGCTTCAGAAATTGTTTCGACATTTCGACACACATAAAAAGCCAACTTCAAAAGGTGATTCACTTTGCAGACCACATGATCAGGGACGGATGGTACCTGGAGAGCACATTAGGAGAGATGACAGCAGCGCGTAACCAGGCCACGGTAGTCCTCCCTCCACAGGCTCCAGTGCACATTCCTCAGCCTCTAACGCATATGACAGTTTTTAATTACCTTAAAAGACTTTTGAGCTTCTAATTCAATGTGCACAGATGTGGACACACATACCACATCTCTCGTGTGCACACACACGCACACACAATCTCTCTCTCCCTCTCTCACACATACACACTTTTTCTATTTTTCCTGTGTCTCTGAATCACACACACACACAAACACATGCACAAACACCCACTAGTCCCCATGACTCAACCAGGCCCCAGGCGGTGCATTACAGCACTGACTACTGTTTCAGCTCGGCTGGATACCTCCCCACAACCATCCCACACCCACCTACCATCCTTCACCCTCCCTCCCTCCATCCTTGGCCTGCCTCCTCCCTCCTTCCCCATCAGAGGCCAATGCCTGTGGGGAATCACACTTGTTCCATACCAAAAAACAACAGCCCTGTGCTCTGCCATAGCACCCCCTGCCTGCACACCTCGTAAAATAGTTGAGAGAGAGAGAGAGAGAGCGAGCCAATGCCCACTCTGCTTGAGCAAAGTCTGAGAGACGGCTTCTCGACCCTTTAATTACCCAGTGTGCACCATGGAGCACAATAAGGCCATCGCATGAGGGAAAGCGTGCCAAGCGGTAACAAGGCCTTTAACAGCACACTCGTCTCAGGCACCGGGAGATCTCAGAAGGCAATCAAATTTCCCACTCCACAATAGGACTGACATTTTTAATGTGGGATGCCTGTGCACAGTGCACTAATGTTTTGTTCAACACGGTGCCCATTTTTGGCACCCAAAAATCTTTTCAGGTTGCCGCTGGCCTCAAGGGTTTACTCATTTCACTCAGAAAAAAGTTTGGACCTTAAATTTATTTTTATTTTATTTTTTTTTAACCATTTTTATCATTTGAAATGAAAACACTTAGAAAATACTTAGGCTGCAACCAGGCCCCTGTGGAGTCATGTGAAAACAGTCGGCATTTTCTCTCCGGGGAATCTGCCGAGGGGCCCCTCTTTTTTTTTAAGAACTGCTTTGGTTTTTTGGAAAATATCATCAAAACAAAGGCATAAAAGTTATGGCAGCGATTAAAAGAACACAGCATAAAAGTTTATGAAGATTATGGCTGCCATGCCGGTATTAATAGCAGGACCTTGAGTGAGTGCGAGACTCCTGCTGTTGCTTCTGACAGATGCCAAACAGTAAAGAAAAGTCAAAGCCCCAAAGCACCACAAGGCTGTGATTAAGTAGTTCCCTCTGATATTTCGGAGGAGGCTAATAACAAGTGATATGAAATAATGTGAGTGCATTTAAACACTTAGATATGTTGTATTGTTTTTTATTTGTTTAGGAAAAGCTGAAAAATACTTATACTATTCTATGAAATAAATAATAAATTAAAAAATAACCCAAAGGGTCACATAGTGAACTAAAGAAAATCTGATGTCTTTGAGGGCTGAACTCAAGTTGCTCATCCTTCATTCTAACTCTGATGTTCACAGATGCCACACACAATCACGGACATGACATCATCATTCCATCATTCTTCAGTAGTTGGAGCTGCACCATCCTCACGCTGCTCTCCACCCGAGACCGTCCAGGTCCACATGGAGACACCCAAACAGAGCAGAGCTATAGTTGCACGTCGCTATGTCCGCCCGTGACAAAGTGGACAGATTGATGTGATTAACGAAGATTACGTTTAAACTCGGGGGTCAATCCTGACGGTCTCCTCATCTCAGGAGAGAGCATCATAAAAAAAACACCTCATTTTTTCCACTCATAGCTCCCAGTGGCAAGACCGGGGTCCACATGCTGGTCACATACAGCACAGAGCCAACAGGCGTCGGTCGTTGCATAGCTCACCCTGAGTGGAGATATGCTCCCCTCGGGAGCTGCTGTAACTGAGAAATAAGCATCAGTGCACTAGGCCGTGGACATAGATGACATGAGATTGCTTCGGAGTGCTTCCATGATAAGAGCTAAGCTTGAATGAGGCAATCACACTGTAGTGAGCCAAGACTACATTCTCTTTCCCTCTTTTTTTAATGTCCACTTGTACAGCTGCAGCATTCACACTCACTCGGGAGAACACCAATGTTGTTCAACCTGGACCCAATTTTTCTAGAATGTTTGGGAATTTTAATTTTTACTATAGACATGATACTCGAGTGAAGCCTACAAATATTCCTACAAATATACTGTATACCTCCAGGATAATATGTAATTATTTTTACAGTATAAACAGTTTGTCTGTTACCATTGCCTTCTATTCCCTCCTATTAATCGCCCTCTGCCTTTGATAAGTAATCAGCACTCAACCTAAGCCATCATCAACTAGTGATGACTCAAAAAAAGCTTTGACACAGACTGAGGAAATAGTAGATGCTAAGAGACTACAAAAGTCATGGCTCTCCGGAGGGTTCTTCACCTACCCAAATTATTCTTGACATGCGAATTGTATCGCATTTTCATTTCATTTTGGCTACCAAGTACAGTAAAGTTTCAGCAAACCATACTGGGGCGAATCTCTTCATGGTGAATTTTTATCATTACTATATAGTTTGTGTTTGTGAGGGTATGAACTATGAGTGTTGTCCATGTTATGACAGAAACAACTTGAACTAGTTTTTATAGCATTCTTTCTAGCCCTTAGCAGCTTTTAAAGGATGCCTAACGACAGCCCACTGTGGCCAGAGCTCTTGGAACTGTTTTTCATTTGCACCAGTGCTGTGCCCCCCCACCTACTGATAAAGCCAGCAATAATTAAATAATGCAAAAGTGCTTATTATGGAGCAACAATCTAATTAATCACATTTTTGAAAGTGTTCCTGTTTTATGTTGTTCTTGGAGTGAAAGCCTTATAAAATCATTGCATTTTGAATATGAAAAATGAAGAGAGAAAAAAACGAGGGAAGCTAATGGAAATCGTGTGCTGGGCTCAATCTGATGAAGCACCAATGGCTTAGTTGTTCTGGTTCGTTGCAATGTGACTTTGAGGGTCAAAAAAAGTGTGATTGTAAACAGGATAATGAATAACACTTGCACTTCCTTTCTGAATGAATAAAGTGAATGTCTGCAAACCTTTTTGCACAAATATTTCTAATCAAGACAGGATTCACTATCCAAATCCCAGGGTCACAGCAGTTCACTTCTTCAGATCCATCTCATTACCATCAAGAGAACCAAGAAAACTAGCAATGTGTGTCTACTGCTAAACGTAGCAGTAACTTGGCTACTGCTTTATGAACTAGCACGACATTGGATAAAATGATTGATGATCATAAAGTCTGAGTTGCTGTCTCATTACTGAGTGTAAATATTTGGCCATCCAAAGTAATTTTCCTGAAGTTAGCACCATCAGACATCCATTTAGATGGGATCCCATATACACTGGTGACCTGGCTCACTCTTGCCTCATGTGATGGGGGTTGGATGCTGCATTAGGGACATGTTTGTTTCATATTCATCCTCATTTATATTGGTGTGCTGTAAATTACTAAAACACTCATAAACTCACAACGAAAGAGCACGGCATCGGCACAGTTTGCAGAATTCTGAAATATTATCAGTGAAAGGCATTGTTCTTGGTGATGGGGAGCCCCAGAGGCCGATGTGAAAACATGCTTAAGGAATCACATAAGTGCACAAATTGTACAGGCGCCCTGAGTAAAAACAGATGTGTTGTCTGCTGTAGCCTGATGGGCAGTCCAAATAGTACTCAGTAATCCGTATGTCCAACATTGTTCATCCAGTATCTTGACATCTCCCTTGGCAGGCAAATCCAGAGGAGTTTGAAAGCATGTATGCAAATGGATTAACCGTAATTCCACAGCATAAACTTTTATTGGTGTGTTTGTTTGAGCCGCTTCCTTGAAGTGTGGCTGTAAAGTTCCCATTTACAAAAAGTCACACTTGCAATAACAATAGTGAGACAAATTATCTAATCACACAGTCTTGGACATCCTCTAAAAACTACTTAGTGACTTCACCCAAGCCCCACAAACCAACGTGTGGTGCCCGAAACACGGGTTGGAAAAAGCTGTCAAATTATTGCAAGCTCCTTTAGCAGCCAGACGCGTAATTGTATTGATGGTATTACTGACATGGCTAGGTTACAGTGTATGATTCCTACAAAACAAGCAATATTAAGGGAAATGGGTCACAGCAGGTCAGCCAGCACATGGTTGTCTTATATTATTTAAACAACTACTTGTTAGAGGGGAAGAAACACAACAATAAACAAACTGTGAAAAGTTCATCTCATCATCTGGACTTCTGGCTGAAAAGTTTTCAGAGGACAACTCCTTGTTTTACAGAGAACCATCTAAAGCAAGGCAGCCATGGCGGCTCAAGAAATGATTCCACAGCGTTAGTGACCCAGAGAATGGCCAGGGGGGCGTGTGTCTAGGGAGGGGCTGGGGGAATTGTTGAACTCAGGGTTCAGCTGTAAAGTTGGACGCCAGTTGCGAGGTGGGAGCTCTGGTGAGAGAGCTCTCCCACCCATAGAAGTAATAACAGCACACCATCACGAACAAGCCAAAGCTATACAAGCTATTTGTGAGAAATCACTCCATTCATTTACTGCCTTTCAACACCTACTTATTGTCAGGGCTGAGACATGTCTTAATTAGCCTTATGTGATTATCTGACAGTCGAAAAACATTTGTCATCCTAGTTTAACAATTTTAAAATTATGTAGGTATGTTTAACATTATAGATGATATCCAAATTTACGCTCTTGAAAGCACTGGAGAAACACCTAGCTTAGTGGGAGAAATTTATGTTGTACAGACTGAGGTCCTTGATTGGATGCGTAATCAAGCATCACATGCAAGCCAGACTGCACTCCATTAAGAGTTCTTGCGTCCCCACATGACACCTCTTTTGAGCAAAAGACGAATTTTAAAGATCCTAATTAGAGTAGCCATAATAAAATAATTGAGACAAGATAAAGATACATACAAATGCATTATTGTTGCTTTTATTTATTAAGAAACTAATAAAACGATAATCCCAAGCTAAGAACATATTACATACTGTAGACACATGTTGATTCAGTTTACTGCATCAGACAATACTTGTGTAATATTTTCAGTGAATGGTTAACCACACAACTGAGTGATTGGATCAGACATACGGCATCTGCTAGATATTTTCCAGCACAAAAATGCACATGCAAGGTAGCCTGGAAGGAAAAAAACCCTAACAGAGTAGCATGTGTGATTTGACCTCATGCCAAGAAGTGAGACTATCACGAAACCATAGTTTTTGTATTAGCATCTTCTCTCTATATTTTTTTTCTGTTTTTGAAAGCAGCAGCTGGTTACAGTAAAAGTATGTAGCAAGGATGGTTGGAAATCAGCATCTAGAGACCTGAGATGATCGAAATAACTGATTTCGTGTTGATACACAGTGGGTGCATACACTGGATATATTGGCCCTTGAAGATCAATCAGATTCAGCTCTGAAGTCATGACATTTCAGAGATGTGGTAAGGTGGACAGTTTGGAGGAAATCCAAAAAAAAAAAAAAAAAACTGTCCCCCGAGGTGCTCATGCTCTCATGAACACCTGACTGTTTTGTGAACCTTGAACAGTCGCCAGAAGTCTCCTGATCAGTATTCACTGATCACCTGTCTTATGTGAGCCAAGCTCTTCCAGACCTCCACTGGGACGTCTGAGTCTCCAAGCATCTCCTCAATAGCCCAGGTGCTCCCTTGAACTCTCTACAGTACAGTAAGGTACCACCGAATATCAACTGAATTTGTAAATTACTTTGAACAATTCCGTAGCAAACCCTTTAAACTCAAGTTGGTTTGGAAAGAAAAGAGCAATAATGGCATTCTTTCACTCTCAGTCTTGAAGCCCATTTGCAAAATTTGTGGCATTTCATAAAATAATGTCTCAGTGTATAGTTGCTTGTTTAATTATGTCAGATATGGAAACACTTGCATAATAGTAATGCGTTTGAAGTCTTACAACATTTATAATGGTGGCATAAAGGTTACTACTCTATCCAGATTCACAAGAATGCTGGTCAAGTGAAGTTCAAGGATGTTCAGTGTCCAATAAGCCCTCCTGTTTAAGGGTTTTTTTTTTTTGCTGTAGAAGCTAAAATGAAAGGAAGCTGCTCACTCTTCTATATTTTGCTAACATGTTTTTGCATTGATCTCAATGTCTGTGAGCGCACAGTCAAATGTCCAATAAATAGGAAGAAGAAAAGTAGGAGGGGCAAGCTGTATACCAGACATAGACTAGTTCCAGCTTGGATTTGGGAGTGAACACATACTCCAGCGCTGACTAAAATGCTAATTAGTTTGTGTGTGTGTGGATGCACATTTGTGATAAAGCTGTGCACAACTACCAATTTAAGCACATGGTGGTGAGGTCCAAGCAAGACTGTCAGTGCAAGCCAACAATGGCCTTTTGTTCTGAGGCCTTTAGGAGACTTCCAAGTAAATGCAAAACACCACTAAAATAAATACCTAATTTAAACATCTCCTTACCCAGTCCCACAGCCAAACTGGTGTTTATCTTCTGTTATCTTGTTAAAACCAATCAATGGGCTGAAAACCTCACATATGTTTAGTCATTATGTTTTATCATGTTTCAACACCTTTACCTTGCATAACATGATTGTAGGGTGGACTAGTGTGTTCCATTTTATGGTTTTGATACTTCCAATCATTTCAGTTAAAAGAAATCTCTGTTAAAGTATCTTGAGGTGAGGCATGCCATAGAAGCCTGTAGAGAATTTAGCAGTGTGGTGTGATTGACAGGTGGGTACATTATTGTATTTAAGAGCCTGCCTAAATGATTAATGTCTTCTTTAAGCCCCTGAGCACAGGTTTGTCCTTCGCTGACGAGGGCATCCGTCCTGATGCTCCTATACTCTCCACTCCCAAGGAGCTGGTCTCTGAGCCCCCTCATTTAGCTGCTCCTGTGGGACTCCCATCATTAGCGCTAGTAGCCCTAAACAACTCATGGCAGGAGGCCACTTCTGAGTGCCCAAGTGCACTGAGCCCCCGGATTTACCGGAGTAATTTCTCCAGTGGTGGGGATGTAACCCACAATTGCCTCCAAGCTTACATATGAAATTTGCTTCAGGAACATGGTTAAATAGCCCATGGTAGAAAGATAGCTTCATTAAGATACCATATGTTATTTTAAAAACTAGTGAAATCACTAGTTGGCGAGTTAGCATGTTATGGTTAGAAGGCCTACCAGCTGCGCTGCTCCTTGTGCTGGGAAAATATATGTGTGTGCCTTTTTAATTTCTTTTATTTAGCATATTAACTTTGAATCAAAAGTCCCAGATATGGGCGGGTGTGCCTTAAGGGGTTAATGTACAGACTTTGTGCTTACATGGTTACTATTTTCTATAACCACCCCAGGATGCATAGTTGTGCAAGTCCACAAACTAGTTAACACTGAAGCTAACACAACCTTTTAGACAGTTCTCTACACAAACAGCAGATCTGCCAAAATAACTAGATAACCAATCATAGGTTTTGACATCAACAACCTGACAATGTTGGCAGGCATTGCTCCACAGACCTTCAGCCCTGATTAGCTCATTTATCAGTGTAGGATTAGCATCTCACAGGGGCTGTTTGTTCGCAGTGGAATAAATATTAGCCAAGTTTTCCTTGCGTAAAATTAAAAAGTAATTAGTCTTATCAACAGCAAGCCTTCACTGAGATCCCTGGTCCTCCAGCTGAAATATAGAGTAAAATCTGCTGAGGTGAGAGAGATGCAGTGTTCATTAATACTGTGATGGCAGCATGTGACACTCAGTACTGTTGTGTGTTTAGAGCAACAGAGGTCAGGGAGTTAACATGAGCTTTCCTGGTGAGATTCTCTTAAATTGCATCTCATTCCTAAACATGTCTTATTGGTGTCTATAGTTTCAGCGGCAATTAATTAATGCATCACTGGGCAAAATAGGCTAGAATCCGGGGATATTTTGACTGGATATTTTCAATGACACGCAGCATATCCGGACCGGTTTTGACCATATCCTGACTTTTTATGTATCCGTACAAATCTTTACGTGTTTTGACTCCGGATTTGCGCTGGGTAGAATCCGGAGATATTTTAACCCGGATAGACTATTTGTTAAGATATGCAGCATATCTGAAGCATGTTAACCATCTCCAATATTTGTAAATGTAATTTGAGTGAGGATTCCCTGGGCAAAATGGGCAATTTTTTAGACTGTTTTTCAACACAGCATATAATGCCATATTCTGCTGGGCATATCTTTTTTCATTTGGACTGTTAGCCTAATATCATCATCATAGGGGCTCTATTTTGCATGTCTCCACACTGATCTTAATAATGTTCTGACTGCCACATCATCTTAAATAAAAAAAAAAATCTTTTTTTTATTGTCTTATTTGGTCTTTTGTCTTATTGGTTTTATGTTTATATTGTCGTAGCCTATAAAACTGATATGACGTTGGGGGTGATTTGAGCCCTTGTGCTGAATTGCAGGTCTACAGAGATAGTGATACTCACCCCTAATTACAGTAATCAACACCAGGTCATCACAGTGGGGGATTTTAAGGGGGATTATAATGCAGCAGCAGTACTTCACGTTCGCTCTGTTACAGTGATTTGGTGTGAAGTTCGTGTAATTTATTACAATGGAAACTTCAAGATCAAGTGAAATCAACAATGCTTGGGAAGCAAGGTCGAGGTTTGATGGTGAAATGAAAAACAACTCTGAGATATGTTCTGAGGTATGTCTTATGTAGCCTACCGTTCCTAAAATAACAATTCTTTTTGTTCAGAGGCACATAATCTTGAAGTGTTAATACAGTCTTAATGCAGATCTATATTAAAGCATGTGTAAAATTGTAATGTTTAACCTTTTCATTGTGTAAAACCAATGACTGTTTTATACTAAGCTACTTTAGCATTAGCGCCTCCATCAAATTTGAAGAAAGCTACGTACGTTAGCTACAGACTGTCCAGGCGGGCTTCATTTGGGCTGACGTTAACGATAGCTACATGGTTAGCCGCCTTGAGTTATATCTTGGGATAACAGGTTGACCTAAAATGTGTGTAGCATAATGCATTATTATTCGGTATTGTTCGGTATTTGAATGTCGAAACATTTTACTGAAACTGATGTCTGATCTATATAACTGCAGGAAACTTATTTTAAAATCCCTCTAATGCAAAAAAAAAAAAAATGAAACCAGCTACATAGACCTAGCCTTGCCCTCGCCAGTCCTGCCCTGTACTTTCATTTCATTTCGTACAGACGGTCTGGGACTACTGCATTGACAATTGTTCTCTCATTAGATATGTGGTTTCTGCTGAAGTTTACACTGATTTGATCTGCCTTTACCCAATTGCTAACGCCTGGGCGTGACGTATGCAATGCGACGGCTTGTGAAGGATGATAGCTTCCCTACCATTTAGCCTAGCCACTTCCTTGGAAACTAACGGAGCAAGCTGGAAAATCAAACTTTTCCCGAAAATTGTGAGTAGTAGGGCCCCGACATCTTTTCTGCAGATAAAATTAAATAAACATTGTTCTTGTTCAGACTTGTTCAGTTCCTGTATGTTCCGAAGCGTTCCCACAACGGACTGAATAGCCTCCTGTACAGCGTTCATTGCCGCCATTGTTATTGTGCACAATGCGCAGCCGCGCAGCCAGACAACGTAACACACAAAACCGACGACACCGCTCACTATAACACTCCCACTTTTCGCTGATTGGGTAGGCAGAATGCTGTCCTGGAGAGAACGATGTCAATGCAGCGGTCCCAGACTCTCTGTACGAAATGAAATGAAAGAACAGGCGGGGCTGGCGAGGGCGAGGCTAACATAGACCTAGGATATCTTGGGTAATGAGCTGATGGCTTGGTTGACATTCATTGCCTTTACATACACTTTACTATCCCGGTTATATGCCAAAAATTACAGACGGCAATGACAAATGGTGAAATTAAAAATGTTTCTTGGTGCAGGGCAATTGGTGACGTCTGTAGCTCCGTGGAGGACATGAAGGGACTCTAGAGGAAACAGTGGGGGCGATGCAGCAGCAACATTCCCCCAGCACCCAGGAGTTTCAGAGGTAATATGATTGCATGTTTTGTTTGTTTTTTTCTGTAAGGAAAAGAACATGAACTGTAAATACTGGATAGATAACTATATATATTAGATGTTCAGACTATCAGACTTTTGATTCAACTTTTTTTGTTCATTTACATTTATGCATTTAGCAGACGCTTTTATCCAAAGCGACTTACAAAAAGATGATAACAATCAAGCTACATAGCAGAAACCTTAAGGAGCATAGTGCTAGGGAATAGTGCTTCAGTTCATTTTAGTGCTAGGATAGAAGATGTTCTCTGAATAGCTGGGTCTTTAAGAGCTTTTTGAAGGCCTCCAGAGATGGCCCTGTTCTGATTGTTTTTGGTAGGTCATTCCACCAGCGTGGGACGACACATGAGAAGAGTCTGGATTGCCTTGGGCGAGGTGCCGGGACTGCCAGTCGACAGTCATTGGAGGACCGGAGTTGTCGGGGGTAGCCTGAGCCTTTATGAGAGCGCTTAGATAAAAAGGGGCAGATCCTCTAAGCACTTTGTAAGTCAGCATCAGTGATTTGAATTTGATGCGAGCCGCCAGAGGCAACCAGTGGAGCTCGATTAGCAGAGGGGTGACATGCGTCCTCTTCGGCTGATTGAAGATCAGGCATGGTGATTTGCACATTGTGGGTTGGAGGAACTGCTATGGCGAGTTGGACCTATCACAAGTATGATAAATTTTACAGTTAAATAAAATGCAATTTATTTCAGAAGTAAGCCCTTTGCGCATGTAGTTCGCGTTAATTGAAACATTCTTGATATAACCCAGTTGTATACTGCTACGTTGCCGGTTATTAAACATGTTTATGGTAAATGATTGCGGCTTTAGCCATGAAAAATGATGGGTATAAGCTTTCAACAGTAGCCTACACATCCTTTTGAAATGCATTGTTTAACGCTGCTGGCAGTCTATAATTGTAGGATATGTTGTATAGTGTAGTCATTGGGTGTAACCATAAGTCAGTTTGGCGATATTGCCTATGTTTAAATTCATAAAACAAAGTTTACAAAGGCATATAAATTCACACCCCTGCCATATGGGTCTTCCCATGTTTGACATATCCGGAGGTATATGACAACAAGAATGAGACGAATTCGGGAGCGTATCCACAGCAAATACGTGAAACATGGATCATACCCGGTTCGTATATGGCATCCGTATATGTCGCGTGGCAACACAGTCCCATTCCGGAGTCCAGATATGCTCTGTATATGACAAATGAGACCTACGTATCCAGAGCATACCTATCAATATATGTCCGTATATGGTAAATATCCAGTGATATGAGCCCAAATACCTCCGGAAACAGAGCCTATTTGCCCAATGTATTTTACACTCAATTTAACAGAGCCCACTTTACAAGGGGATGGGAAGGATCAAGTGAAGGATGAACTTGGACAGGTCAGTGGCCGCTGCTGCGCTGAGGTGAAGCCAAGTTCCCGGTCTCTCCCCTCGTACACAGAAGCAAAGGATTTCACAGTTGGCCCTTAACAACCACCATAAACTTTTATATGCATTTACTGACAAAATAACTCTACTGCACCAAATTGCCTGTGTACCTATTTTCCACTCGCGAGAAGTCAACTGTGTGCAAGGGCAAGACTGAACAAGCAGAACATTGTCCCCCTGAGGTTAATTTATTATTGAACATTTTGTTATTGTTGCATTTTTTGAGCAGCAGAGGGCTGATATCAATTACTATGTTACACACAACATTGAATTTTATAGTTTATTTAAAAGTTCTAAACCATATTTTAGACCTCAAACTTTCTTAAAAAAGAGAGAACCTAATAAGCTGCCAACAATGTCTTTATTATTAACATTGTTATTTGCAATAGCAAATTCACTCTAATTTTAGAGCTCACTTTTATTGTGTGGATTGTATCTCACTCCAATTTAGATCCGCACAGAATTTCCAAATGTTTTCCAAAAAACAAAGCTGCCACATTCATTAGACTGGTAAGAAGGTATGTGTAAGTAATGTAGGAGTTCCAATAAGTATGGCCCCCTTCATCAGTTTGGCACCTAGATTTTGTTTCTTACTGGGGGGATGCAGTAATATCAGGGGGCATAACACTTCTCATTAGCTGAGCTAAAACCCTACCGCTGTTTTGGACAAGAGCAGTTGACTCTTATCGTGCATTTGAGTCTGACCTCAGGAAGGACGACGAAACATGAGCTTTATTTACAATTTCCAAGAGCCCTTGAGGGGAGCAGGGTCAGCACCTGAGCTGAACTGTCTGGGCTGTGTCCAGTTATGGCTCCAAGTGCAATAGTTGCTCTAAGCCCCTGCTTGACCACGGTGGCTTATCTGAAAAATGTCAAACGTGTGCAGTCACTTTTTGTGATGTCATATGGGCTTGATACATATCAAAACCATTTGTTCATATTATATCTGCTAAACAAAGTCCCACCCTTTTTCCTCTCTCTCTCTCTCTCTCTCTCTCTATAAGTGGCAGTGTATCAGTCAGAGTGACCGAGAGTGTGTGTATGTTTGAGGAAGTTAATTTTTTTCAGACACTAAGACAGCTTGTCGTATCATTTGTAACCATCTCTATAAAGAAGGAAATGGTCCGATGACTCAGACTAAATTAATGACTTCAGTGCGTCAGGCAGGTCAGATAGCGAATGTTATCCCAGTGTAAAGTTGCTCAGAAACTGGAGGGGGGGCTTATCAGAACGACCGGCAGCACATGGTCTCTGGGGTCAAAGGTGCTGTGTTTGTTATGCAGCAGTTTTACGGGGATATGTTTTGATTCAGGTGCGAGTTATTTGCTCTGCCGCTGCTGGTCAGGGCGGGGGCCATATGGAATCAATAGTGTCATGGCATCAGAGCTCCAGGGTTTTCACAGGTAAAAGTGAGACCTATGTTTCACCTCATAAAATGTTATGGCGTTTTTAACAAAAACCACCACTCTGGCCATAAAAGCCCACTTAGAACGCGGCAGGGTCTCTCAAGGACACTTTTTTGTGTGCCTGACACTTGTTTTTTTCCCTCCATCTTCCTCCCTCCATATCCAAGATCTATGCCCGGCTCGTCTTTCTGACAGAGAGGGCCACAGCTTGGGGAAGATGGAGGGGGGTAGGGGGGTGGGGGTGGGGGGGGAGCAGCTATCAATCAAGAAATTCAAAATCAGGAAATAGGAATAACGGTGCTTTTTCTAAGAAATACAAACCACATGTCTGAAAACCACCAGGGTCCGTCCACAAGGATTGATGCGGAGCAGTGAAAATGAGATCAAGTCTCTCCGAGCTTCTGGTTCACTGCTAAAGCTAAAGGTTTACCTTGTCCTCTTCAATGAAAGTTAAATGAAAACTGTGTGTTAAAGACACACACACACACACACACACATGTACACACATGTGTGGCTTTAAAAAAATGCGACACATCCAACTGGACACAAGCATGTTTACTTGGTTGTGTGTTTGTCTCGCGTTAGTGCGAGAGCCCTGTTCAAGCGTGACTCTGGCCCCAGAAAGCACTGAGACCCTTGAGGATCAAGAAATCAGTGGGTGTTTTCAACAAGGATTTCAAGGGATTGTTCTCGTGTGTATCCAAAAACGTTCAGTGTTCTCCACCCTCTGGCTTCCTAGACCATCCAAACTACTGTCTTGTGAAATGTATAACATTTTTTTTGAGCTTACGTAAACCATGAGAGAGGTCTTTTTGGAAATTACATGCAATTTTCTGGGGAGTGAAAAAAAAATGAAAGAATGTGAGAATTCCAGATTTTATTTGCCAAGCCCTGGGGATCTCAGCATGCCTGACACTGGCCAAATCAGTCCCTATCACTCCCATATTTCTCAGCCGTCGGAGGCGCTGGACAAACCTATTGCTTAATAGAACTCGGTTTGTCCTCATACGCAGCCCTGCTGCATTAGCTGCTGCAGTTCTTCCACACAGTGGTCTAGATAAAAGTCCAAGGCTAACCTAAGCTTTGCTGCATGGAAGCTTTGTTGTTATCATTTTATGACTGAATGGAAATAATAACTATAATTACTTAACATGCCTAAATGTTGTGTGTGTTTTGATTTTAATTGCAGTCTTAAGGAAATCTAGCTGTGGGCAGTTTCATGCACCATTTGTCTGTGTTTCCTGGTCCGTTCTCTTTTTTCTGAAAGAGCAACTGCACTGTATGGGCTGCCAAGTCACTTACAGTCACACAAAACACACATAAACACACACAACAAGCAATTCTTTGGCTCTAGCCAAAGTGCCAGAGGAGTTTTGAGTTCGTAGCATGTTATTAATTGCACATATTGATTTGGCAACCGGACTGTAAGTTCAGTTCAAGGACAATTGTAAATAGCCGAAATATATATTTTGTATCTATTTTTAGAAAGTAAAGTAAATGGAGTCAGTTTACACATTTTAGCTGATGGACAGCCGCACATGTAATCCCATGTTGCAGCAGACATCGTCTTAGACTCAAATGCAAAGGGCACACACATATCGTTACGGATAGTAACGTATCCTCGGTTCTCTGAGTACGAGTGGATGATGCCTATCATCTTCTACTTTTTCTGAAGTCAATTTTAACCAACCCTTTGAAAAAAGGGCAGGCAACTACTCAGACAGCCCTGCGTGACGTCAGAAAGTCTATACATTGACTGCGCTTACGCTTCAGGTCCTCTTTGCCAAGCTCGCCAGCGTTGGCGACTTGAGGCCCGAAGCGTACGTTTCGGCTTCTCACTCAGAGAACCGAGGATACGTTAGTATCCATAACGTTCTCTTTCGTTTCGAAGCCAAAACGTACGAGTGGATCACTACAACCAAGCCTCAAGAGCCCTACACCGAGGAGCCCGAGGTGGGAAGACCCATGGGACCGCCGCCGGGCCCAGAGAGAACACTCTCTGCTACACCCGGCCTGGTAACGTCCAATGCGTAAAAACGCGCGAAGGTGTTGCTTGAGGCCCACGAAGCACTCAGACAGATATCCTTCATAGGGACGCCTTTCCAGAAGGCCCAAGAAGCCGCCACTCCACGGGTGGAGTGCGCCCTGACATGAGCAGGCGGAGGAACACCCGCCGCCTCATATGCCAGACGTATGGCTTCAGTAAGCCAATGCGACATGCGTTGGGTAGACAAGGCCTGACCCTTGGCACGCTCGCCATGGCAGACGAACAACTGGTTCGTCTTCCTGATGCTCTGCGTACGCGTCAAATAGGCACGAAGCGCTCTGACCGGGCACAGAGTGACGGGCACAGAACCGCCCGTCTCAGGAAGGGCTGAGAGCTCAATGACCCTCGAACGAGGGTCAGTAGACAGCACTTTCGGGCAAGATAAGGGATTTGGTCGCAGCGTTACCCGCGCGTCATCTTGCGCGAACTCAAGACAGTCAGGACTGACTGACAAGGCAGTCAGATCGCTAACGCGCTTCACCGAGACCAGAGCGAGCAGAAGCGCAGTCTTAAGGGAAAGCATCTTTAGACTGGCACTTGACAGAGGGTCAAAGGGCGTAAGGGCCAGTCCGCGTAGGACAGTGGCCAGGTCCCAAGTAGGGACCGAACATGTGGAAGAGGGGCGAAGCCGCCTGACGCCCTTCATGAAGCGTGACGCAAGGGGGTGAGCGCCTGGGGAAACGCCAGCATAGCCAACATGGCATGCTGAAATAGCTGCGAGGTACACCTTCAGAGTAGTGGGTGTACACCTGATCAAACAGGTGTGGCAGAAAAGCAAGCACCTCGGCAATAGGGCAGACTAGAGGATCACAGCCTCTGTCTCTGCACCACGTGCTGAATACACGCCACTTCAGTGTATACGACGACCTAGTGGATGTAGCTCTAGCAGCCTGAACAGTCTCTATAACTGCGCTTGACAGGCCGCTCTCTAGGAGACGCGCCCGTTCAGGGGCCAAGCCATCAGTCTCCATGCTTCCGGCTTGGGGTGCCACAACGACCCGTGAGCCTGCGATAGGAGATCCCTCCTCAGAGGGAGGGTCCACGGCTGGCCGTCCAACAGTGAGACCAGATCTGAGAACCAGCTCTGAGATGGCCAATTGGGGGCGATCAGAATCACCCTGTGAGCCCCCGCTCTGATCCTGGCCAATACCTGACGCATCAGAGGAAGGGGGGGAAATGGATGCGCCAGTGCGTCTGACCCTAGCGGCGCATCTCGCTCCAGCGAAAACCACTTTGGACAGTGAGCGTTCTCTCTCGAGGCGAAAAGATCGACTCGTGCCCACCCGAAGCGGGACCAGAGGCTGTGCACCACGGCTGGGCAGAGGCGCCAGTCGGTTGCACGCGGAACACCCCTGGAGAGGAGGTCCGCGCTTGTGTTGCGCACACCTGGCAAGTGCGACGTCCTGATCGACAGGAAGTGGCGGGAGGCCCAGGTGAGCAGCTTGTACGCCAGGCGAAACAGGTCCGGAGAGTGCGTGCGATAGACTGGCAGGCGGGGAGAGCACTGACGCCAACGGGGGTAGAAGCCGCCCCTGGACTACCAGTGGAACCCACGAAAAATGCCGCTCTGTTGGCGATAGCCGCAGGGGAGAGGCGATCGCAAGCCAAGCAGAGATCTGGCCGCGAAAAAGCGAGCATAGCATGCTTGCTCCCCATACAGATGAAGCAAATAGCATGGCGGTCAGAAATCGCCATGGGACGATCACAGTCGGTACAACGACGAGTAGCCATCTTGCGTCTCGAGGTACCAGAAGTTAGGGACCGGCGTGAGCACTTGGAGCAAGACGGAAATCCCTCGGAGAGCTTTGAAAAAAGCTTTTGTGGTGGGCTTTCAAAAAAGCCGTTGGTTTTAGAAATATTTGCGGAAGCAAACGAAAAGCGACTCAGAAACACACTCAGTAGGCGAGGTGAAAGAGGCAAAGAGGACCTGAAGCGTAAGCGCAGTCAATATATAGACTTTCTGACGTCACGTAGGGCTGTCTGAGTAGTTGCCTGCGCGCGTCAGAGCGCTTACTGCCCTTTTTTCAAAGGGTTGGTTAAAATTCACTTCAGAAAAAGTAGGAGATGATAGACATCATCCACTCGTACGTTTCGGCTTCGAAACGAAAGAGAACCTCTCTGTGTTTCACAAAGAATTGGCAAACTAATAAACCCCTTAGTAGCAGATAAGACATCAAGTGAGCACAGATGATACACCCCGAAACTGTGTCTCCTGAACAACTCCGATTTGATAAACATTTAACTGCTCTATCCTGAGAATCCTGAAGATTCAGTTTGCTTCTATTTTGGTCAGCAAAGGAAGTATTCTGATCTGATTAGCAATATGTAAATCTGGAGTGAATTACTGTTGGAGCCTCTAATCTAATTCTCCCAAAATAACCATTTAACGAAGGAGGCCTCTGCTATGAGAAGTGTTCATATGCACCTTCAAACTGTGAGCAATTCTGTGTTGATTACAACCAAAACACTGGGTCGCTCAACTAGATCAACAGAAGTGGTCATTTGAGCACGCTCCCTGTGTTTTTCATTACTAGGTCAATGAGATCAGTGTCAAAAACTTTAGAGTTGTGTGCTTGGAAAGGAGAGGTATGAAGACTAAACGTCTCTGTGTCTGAGCATGTTAGGTTGGTAGGTTTACTCTTATAATATGCAACTGCAAATTGACATTGGCATTTAGATTAAGAAGTTGCAGTTGGAACTGTTGTTTATTTGGCTGGTTTTTAGGCAGAACAAGTCCAATGAACAATGTGCTCAGAATCAAAAGCCTACCATTGTGCAATAGCTGTCTCTAAACTCCTGTTAGTGGTCAGAAATATAAATCATTTTTCTCATACATAACTGGTCCAAGAAAGAAAACCTATCTATATTTCTCTATATGCTTTGGTTTTGAAATAATATCATACCATATGGTTTGTTTCAAAAGACCAGGGTGGTCTTGGAGAAATATTTTTATTTTAATCTACAGCAAGTAATTGTAAATTAGAGTATTGCTTTGGCTCTATTCCCTCCAGGTGGCAACTTGGGCCTCCTATTTTGGAGGATATAATAAGCTTTCAGCGCCTGTAATTTGCACAACTGCACAGGGAGAAAATAATGGAAATTTAATATATTTTACTGCAGGTTCTAATGCCCATCAATAAACCCTTTCCAAAAATCTTCAGATTACATTACAATTAGAACCACCTGCAAATCACAAATTTAGTTTTGGGATGGACTCAGAAGCTATTATAAAGTCACTGTTTGCAAACGTAATCCTGCACCAGCTGGGTTGTCCACTGAAGCAAGAGACGAGGAAGATGAAATGCAAAATGCTAAACCCTAAAAAGTGAACCTTTAGTACGGAGTATCCAGTGTTTCAGTCACATAAGTTCCACTAGCTGGACTCCAAGTAATAGCCACCCTGGCTACACAGTACAAATGTATGAAAAGCAGTGATGCTACATGCATCCAGTTTGAGAACCGTTTTGCTAGCATCCTATGGATTCTTTACAAACAGCACAGTACTTTACAAGAAGATGCATTTGCAATGACCAAGTGCATTATCAGCTCTGATACCTAAATAACAAAGGGAACTAAAGTGGACTTGCACCAGCCCCCCCCACACACACACACCAACCACCCCTCAACAACACCCCGCCCCCCAACACCCACCCACCAACCCCATACACACACACGCAAACACACACATACACATCCAAAAGCATTTCTCCCATTCTTTCTAATGGATAACCCCCCCAACAACTCCAACACACACACAGACGGCAGATTCTATGGAATCACTCTGGCAGCCAGATGCGCAGGCAGAGCCTCTTGCCGTCTTATCATCGCTTCCTTGGGAGAAATGTTTCCCGACTTTAGAGTTTTGGCTGAAGTGGCGCTGGTTATTCCAGTATCCAGTGTCGCAGCTGAGCGCGGATTCAGCCTTCAAAATAACGTTAAAACCGCCATGAGAAGTTGTCGTCGGAGTCAAAGACGCAACATTTAATGACTGCCTCGGTGGCAGTCTCCATTGACTCGTTTGATTATGCGCAAGCGAGCTCCAAATTTAAATCCATGCGGGCCAGAAGGAAGATTTGAGCTACAAAAGGACAATTCAGATTTTAACTTCAACCTTTTAAGTATTGTTCATATTTCACTTCAATAGTTCTAAATACAATTATCTTTGTTCGGCTATGTAGTCAAATAACATTGTTCATATGCCTGTTAAGGCACAACTGCTGCAATGTTTTAGCAGCGAAAAAAAATGAGTGACCAAATGTCAGAATCTCTGTTCACCTTTTTACTTCAAAGGTTTATAAATAAATTAATTTTTAAAGGCACTCTAAGCGATGCTGTTTCACGTCACTTCTTGTTGACGTTCGAAGTATTGTCAAACAAAACGGAGGATAGCTCCAGAGAGGGTTCAAGCGTTATAAGTTATAGCTCACTCCTGCCCCTCCCTCCCATGCCTCCCGAAAGACTCGTGAACCTTGTCGTTTATTGGCTGGAACACTGTTATGTTTTGTTTTCGTTTGTTATGCTAGGTTTGCCCACTGTGTTTTGTTGCCGTTTGTGGAGCCAGGGCTGTCTACAGAGACCGCGTTTTTTTACAGTGTGTTCAGGGGACAGGCAGCTTGCAGATTGTGAGGAGATGTTTGCTGTATGTAACAACACATGTTTTAGTCCTACAAACGTGTCACATCGCTTAGAGCACCTTTAAATGCAAATGTGTAATATAAAATATAAGCATTAGGCTATTGTCTATAATATAAACATTTAAAAGTTTAAATACAATGACAGAATTTTTACGACCTTGTCCGTCAAAATGACGGACAATGAAAAAGTCTAACGTAACCACTGCTCCCCACCCCATGCATTTCAATGGGAACGAAAGGAAAAAGAGGGATAACGGGTGAACAACAAGAGATATCAAAAAGATGAATGTAAGCAAACTGATCGAGGTCAGTCCGGACGTTTTTGATCTAGAACGGTGTCTCTATCTTGAAAGCCCTAGGACTAATAGGGGGACAAACTTTTTTTTTTTTTTTTTTTTGCATTTTCTTGGCGAAAACTTGGCGGAAACCGTCTCCATTTTTTTAAAAAGAGGGATATACAATACAGTACAATGAATCTGTGTCCATTCAACTCCAACGCCCGTATTTCACTGTATGCATTTGGATCTTACTCTCCTGTGCCAATTGTGAGGGAATCATAGACTTAAGTAGAGAATGTAACTCTCAAAGCAGCTACATAATTAATGCCCTTTAATGACTACAGAATTCCTGTGTCCAAAAGAAATGGTCAGGAGCTACATTAGCAAGTTGGACATAACTACTACACAAATAACTACTGGCTCCTCTCCACTATCTCACTTCCACATCAACTGCTCTCTCAGAAGATGTTTCACGTGTTTCAAATAAGTGTGTTTGGGTTGGGAACTGTTCGTTTCTTTTTTGAAGCCACAGGTGCTGGAAAGGGCTGCCTCATACCGCCTTATTTCCTGCCTTGGGTGCAGGAAATAGGAAAAGTTTCTGATACAGCTGAACCTAAGTTTGGTTAAATTTTTTATGGTAGGAAGATTTAGAATCCAATAAAAAAAAATAAAAAAAATTTTGCACAAACTTCCAAATTAGGTCTGACTTCAAAGAATATTATCAGGGCGAACAAGCCACTAGGGGAAGAATGTGCATATTTTATGATATGTGAATCATTTGTTATAAAATATTTCTCTAGAATGGATGCCATCATACCTTGCCAACCTGATAGATCACATTTAAAATTGCCCCCATCAATTTCCTCTCGAAATGGCGAATTGACACAACAGTCCTGTTAATGTTTTCCAACCTCATACGCTGCCTTCACATGAAATCATGCTGCTGAGATGAACTCTCTACTGGCATTTTTGTACTGTACATTTTTCAGTGGTCTTACATGTAAATAGGCAAGAATACCGTCAGGCACTTGTGCCCTTGAGCAAGGCACTTAACCCTAAGTTGTTCTGGGCGAGACTGGCCCTAAAATAATTGATAGCTGACAAATGTATGTCGCTATGGACAAAAGTGTCTGCTTAATGCATAAAAATGTAAAAATGATGTAAAGAATGACCAGAAATCACTCTTTTGCACTGACTTCAGCTGTCATCCTGAGTGTGTATGATGTGGTTTTCTAACTAAGAAACCAATCATGCTGTCAATGTGTGTGTGTTTGTGTGTGTGTGTGTGTGTGTGTGTGTGTCTCTGCATGTGTAAGTGTGCATGGCCGTGTTTACATATTCATAAAGGAAATATGTTACGAAGAGTGCATACCAATTTTCCTCAGATCAAACAAGATAGAAAAAAGTACTTCCTCTAAGTCAATTAGATATCCTGTTTTTCGAGGTTTTCCTTTGATTTTAAAAGATTTGGCTGGGCCTGCTACTGTGGAGGAATTTAGAAAAGGAAAGAATTTTCACTTCAAACGAGTTGTGCAATACTTAAGAAATTACTTATTTCCCAAAAAGTGAATGTTCAAATAACTTCTTGAAAGGACCAAAAGCATATGCTCTGCGTAGTTTCAGGACACTTCCAAGAGTTCTATCTCAGAGTTCTATTTTTCACCTCATTAAGGGCAGTAGGGATTTACATGGGCAATTCCAAAGAAACTGTAACGTCCCTAACGCCAGCTAAATAGAATGGTGCAGTATTGTATTATGTAGAACTATCATTCACATCTTACCTGATCTCATAAGTTACGCGCACTACGTGCCTGTTAGTATCAATGTGTATGTGTAACTTCCTGTGGAATTGCCTATATGTTTATTTACAGCGCTGAAAAAAAATAAGAGACACTTTAAATAGTAAACCCCATTTAGAACGGTCTTATTTTTTTCCAGAGCTGTATATAGAGTGGTTTAAATATAAACAAATAACAAAGCTCTTTGTGTTCATTAATCTTCTTACCTATATAAATATATCATAACATAATCATACAAACTTGGATATGAAATAGTTGTAGGCTACCTACGTTTTAGATTAGGATAAAGAACAGGGAGGGAAGGAGAAAGATGACTGATTGATGGATGAATGTCACTGCAGTGAACTCCCATTCTTTACACATGAGGATTTCAATTGAACAGGACATAGCCACAGACAGGGAAGCTGTAAATAGCAGTGAGACATCTGAGGGTCTAGAGGACCCGAGGCAATGTTGCGTGTTTGCTTCCTCCTTGACACACAGTTAACTTTCAGGGAAATTTCAGGGTGAGAGCCAAGAATTGCTTGCAGTTGTCAGTTACATTTTACATAGCTCCACCATGGAAGTGAAATCACACCACAGTCAGATTCCTTAAAAGAGAAGTTCGGTATGAATCAATACCAAGCCCTGTTGTTCAAGGTCACTGAATGCTGTCTGTAGGAAAAAGAACCAAAAGATTTGGCACAATATAGGCCAAATAATAAGCTGATAACTAATGTTAAGCTAATGAATTGGGCCTAGCGAAATGACACTGAAAGTAAGTCACTATGCCCCCACTCCCTTAGTGTAAGTTGCTGCCTCAACATTCGGTGATAAATCACAATAAATCTTCCATCATTGAACAAAAAAGAAATAAGCTTCTAGTTACATATGTGATGTGCTTTTTTCCTGCAAATAAGCAAAAAATGTTTGTATATTATGTAGGTATATTTCTAAGACGGACATCATTGACACAGTGTAAGTGTTATGATCACACATTGCCACAACTGGCAACAAACTTTTAAGAATTTAATATTTTTATTAGTGTTATTATTACATTATGACATCACCCCAACATTTGCCTTTTTTTGTGAAATATTTCACCAAAATGTTGGCTGCAAGGTCTCCTCACTGAGTGGAAATTGGCTTAATATTAGATTATTTTCTGTGATACATGTTTGTTGCATAACCCAGGTAACAGTGATGTCATTGGTCTATTGGAGTGGCAGTTTGAAAAGCTCTGTTGCCTCCAACCGACATGGGATTTCACCTGTGATGGAAGTGATTAAACTGCTGGTTTCTCTTCCAATGTGTCAACCTTCTAAACTTTTTTGATGTTTGAGATTAAAAAACAAAACAACAACAACAAAAAAAACATAATGTTTTGGCAGAATTAATTGTGGAGAAAAAAATGCATGTTTACCGTATGCTTGACATTCTCTGAATTGTCAAATTCAAAATGTGAATAGCATGGTATCTTTAGGTATTTTTATCTGTTTGTTGACTTTCTTCGTATTGAGGTCGTTATAGAATACTATCTATCTCATAGGTGACAAGAGTGTTGTAATTAGTTTTAATGGACTTAGTTAAGGGTTTAAGAAAAACATCATCTCTAATATATTATCACAGTGACATGCAATAAGTCATCAAATTACACCTTCACAAATTGCATAAATAATAATGATGAAAAAAAAACATTGTGATATCATGGTGCATGTACGGTCTACCCACAGGATTTCTAATTTAAAAAAAAAAACTTATACTAAGTATGATGTCACATTTTCTTCCTTCCCTTCACTGTTATAAAAACACACACATGGCCTCTAAGGTGCTTGTGAAACAGCCACAAAACTCACATTAGCTTACAATATATCTGATAAACATGGAAATAGTGACAGAACCTCACTAAATACATTAAAAGGCAATTGTGTGAAAAAATCCTTCAATCCCAATATGGAAAACCTGGGAATGGCTTCAGAAAACTGGCAAAATGTTCGAAAAGTTTGACTGATTCTCCAGGGTCCTAAGAAGATAAAATGGTTTGTCAAAGACAAAACTAAATCTCAGAACACTCAAAGATCTATCTTGCCACACAGCCAAAGGGGTTGTCATTATGTTAAAAGACATTATTATCATTGTGTTTGGATTCTATTTTAGCCAAATGACTGCTTGGTAAACACTGATCTTCATAAAACTGCAGCCAAGATATGCTCAGAACGAGGAAAGCAGGTTAAGAAAAGGTTCACTATGACATTCGAAATGATCAATTTCTCTGCAAGGTCTGTTGATTAGATGTGGATATAGCTCAGATAATTGTTTTCAGTAGCCCACTGATTGGATTAAAATGCCCAGTGGCCGGGAACTGGGTGTTTTCTTGGTTATTGTCTAATTGACCTTGAAAGGTCAGTTGGGATGGAAAGTTTATCCTGACAACTATGACCCGGGGTATGATTATTAACAGGTCCTTTCTAATCCCCAGCCTTATTGGATGTCTTGTCGTAAGTGGCACAGTGATATCGACCCGGTGGAAGCCATGTAATTTGGTGTAATTTCATTTTTGCAGAGGACCAAGCATGATGAAAACAGTGCCTTCTCCTAGCAAGATCTTCAGGAACTTCCTCTTTTCTGTATTTGTGCAGGTGAAACGGGCCGTGGCTGCGGATGAGGAGCAGGCTCGTTGTCTCGATAGGGCCCCGGCGGCGTTGGGAGTGTTTAGAGAGAAAACACTGAGCCGGCTTCGCCGAGCACTGAATGAGAAATTAGCCCTGATTTTTATCATGCTCTCCTAAAGGCTGTGGTGTTGGACACCCAAGCTCCCGCGTCCCCCAAGTCCACCGTGTGCTCAGAGCTTTGCAGGCTGGACACGCCTGCAGAGGTCCTATTTAGGCCTGGGGATGGGCAATCTGGGGACAACTGCTGTACATAAAATCCAATCACTCACCCTGATGCGCTTGTAGTGCCTTAAACAATTTGATGATGTTTAACAGTGGCAATATAACATTGTTTATGACAGGGCCCCTTTACTCAAAATTTTCCCTCCTGCTTTCCAAGCCTATCCCCCTCCTTGCCTTTCACGACGCCACGGCACAACATGGAAGCCATTATGAAGGAGAAAAAAAATGCAGATGGAGATTCCAGCAATCTCCTCGGAATAGATAAATAGATTTTGAAATCATTCACAAATGATGTGCAAAATGTGCTGACCATCTGCTGCAGCCATTGCTGAGAAAACCTGTGCGCCCATCCTCAAGGTTCTTTTTTCCTTCATTTTTTATGACCTATCTGTGCAAAGGATGAAATCAGTAAATGCACGGCTGGTCAGTGTGCACAAAGGCTGTGTTGCACAGCTTGAGAGCAAGGCGTAAAAAAAAAAAGAAAGAAAGGGTGCGGGTGAAGAATTTACACACAGGAAATAAAAATGTAAAAATGAAAGTCATGCCTACGGTGTAAGAACATGAAAGATAGTTGAGTGGAATAAAAAAAGGACATAAAAACTTAAATGACCTGTTTCCGTACGGGTGCTGCAGATTTGAAACAATGTGGCATAAATCAAATCTATCTAGCTGAATCAAGGACGGCATCAAAAAGGCATTCTTGTCGTGTGGGTGTGTGCTCTGCACCGCATTTCCCAGTGCGCACCAGGGGGACCTTTGCAGAACACCTGATGGTTACTCGACTGCTGGGAAAAAGGGGATGGATGTTGTCTGATGGGATCCGCAGTGCGTGGCCGCTCCGGGTTCATAAATCTCATCCCATTGCGTTCTGCCTCGTGCTTTTATGAATGGCGTTAATTGCTTCGCCAGGCGGCAGCGGTAAATTCTCAGGCCTAAGCGGGCGGTTCTCATGCGGTCCGCGGCACGGTTGGGCTGTGGCGGCAGCCGGCAAGCGCAGGTGAGCCCTGCGTAATGGATTCAGCGTGATTTGAACCAGAGAAGCAGCCGTGGGTCCGAGCAATGGCTTGGGTCAGAGACTCAGCTAACGTCCCAGCCATGATTTCAGGACTGGGGCCTGAGGACCTGAGGATCAGTAGGTTGAGAGAGAAAAAGAGCCACGTGTGATTTATTGCTGCAGAACTAAATCGATCAATCCCGAAAGGCAATCTGATTCTAATGAGACACGCCCGAGAGAGGCTCTATTTTTAAACCCACTGCTCCGGGATGCCATGATATGTTACACTTTGTCAAGTGTGCACCCAACACTAAACGGACTGGCTTGTGCATTCAATAGCTTGGCTGCTCGAGCCTACCTTCTGATCACTCCATTTCCTTAGAAGGGCAGATTTTCATGGTACAATTAAACTGCCTCCTTCGAGCAGGATTGGCATCCCTCCACCCAAACAATGAAGAATAAAAGAAAAACAAAACTAAGCAGGATTTAATTAGTACCACTTACATGGATAAATGAAAGTCAGATATACTAGTAACAAATCCGGTTCTACAACAGATGGTTCCTATATCTTACAAAACACCACAGAAATCCACACTAAGGAAGAACTTGAATAAAATGATTAATTGTTTTACAAGAGAAAAGGGAAGAAAAAAATAAGCGTAGCAGCAGTTGTACTTTTTCCGCAAAGTGGAGAAATGCCTTTCGCTCGAAAGGAGCATCATCTGACACCAGTAACACTGGATGGTTCTATGATATGGGTAACAGGGCTGCATCTTATCCCTCTGTTCCAGCTCTGTTCAAGATCATTGATGGCTGTTTAGAATATTAAGTGTAGTAAATGCATTCCCAGTGAACATTCATCTGTTAAGATCATGAGTAACAGTACAGTAGCTGTCAGGGTCAACTGACCAAAATCTTTTATATGCCTGAAAGACATGTACAAATGCAAAGCTGTCTATGGTTTTTGTTTGAGTGGGACTGTATTTGTACAAGGTTATCCTGACACATGTGTGATGAGTCAAGTGCAGGTGACTTTCCAGGAACATTTAGAAGCGCAGCATAAGCCAAACAGATTTTATGTACATATTGACTGGGTGAATCCCTTGCATGCGTAGTTCATAACGGTGTTCGTGATTCATTAGTGCCATATTTGCCAAACAGCAGGGGGCCAATGGAATCTCCAGCTGTGCCCCCCACCACCCACCCCACCCCGCTCCATGCAATACCACTGATCAGTGTACAGAACATACGACTACATCCACAGGTAATGCATTTTCCATACCTTCCCACCAAAGTGTAATCTAAGCTCGATCCCCGCAGTAAAGGTACGGTTAACAGGTTTGTGCCGGCTTAAATCAATCGACACCTCCGAGCAGGGCCAGACATTGGAAGCCTCGGCCCAGATTTCAAATGCAATTGTAAAGCCATCAAAGGGAAGCGCTCCCACTCCGCCCGTCCACAGTGGCTGTTGGCTCGGAGTCTCGGACACACGTTGTCCACCACCGTTCCACCTGTCTCCGCCACACTCTCTTGTTAGTAACAAGCAACAAACCTTCACCTACATAAGGTCTATTCCCCGTCCCTTCCATACTGTGTCCCCTCCCCCAGTATTATTTGTGTGATTGACATCCTCTACCTTAACAATAACAGATGACTGTAACTTGAAAAATGGCAATTACATCAAATGTAAAACAGATGGTGAAACGGGACGGGGGGGCCTCTCCTCTTTCCTGCTCTCTTGTTAAATATAGCTGCACAGATAAGTGGATGGGACACAGAGTCACCAATTATCCCATGCTATTGTTCCGAGAGAAAGAGAGAAAGAGAATAAAATGACATAACATCTCAATCACGTAGCGGCGCTCGCTGGTTTGAGGATCCCTTCCCAAATACGGTGAAAAGCTGTCGCCACGACTGGGCTGCATGGCGGGGATCGAGGGATGATTCTGGAAGGAGGCGTGCAACTTGATAAGGTAAGGAGGACGAGGACTAGGCTACTGTCACCACTCTGGTTCCTTCCTTGTGTGGATCTCATCTGGGGTTGATGCTAAAAAAGGCAGAGTGTCTTTTCTCATGTTTGTTTCATCGGCTTCATGATGATCTCATTAGTTTCAAAGACCTCTGCTATTACTAACCCGAGCTGTTTCAAACTATCATGTTACACAAGGAAATTGTTGGCTATATACTATTTTTTAATAAATAAGCATGTGTCTGCCCATAAATTAATTTTTAAATTAAGAAGAACTGAACAACTTGGCTGACGACTGTGTGGCCACTGTGATAATCCCAAACAGTTTTGCAGGCCTCTTTGGACAGAAACATATAAAACTTATTGAATTTGATGGCTCTGTATTATATTTAAAGTCCACTCAAAATCATAAGTGTTTGAACGTGATGCTTTTGTTCACAATGAAACAGCATAAACATACACTGCTACAGTACATGTCCCAACATGGTGGGATTATTATTTTGTCATTTATGGCGTGTGGCCTTGAAACTTTCTCACTCTTCCTTGCTTTCAGTGACACCATGACCCCCTACCTCTGGTGTGTCAGGTCAGCATCAGATTGTAATGGATATCACGGGGCTCCCAGTTGCCCAGGCCTAGTAGGAGACCTGTCATGAAAGCTTACTGTATGCTCAATACTATATGCAACCCTTCCCCCTATACCATAAATAGGGAATCAGTCCCGTTTGACAAATCTAATAACCACTCAATGTCCAGTGGATTTGATGGTATTAGGAAATGACATGATCTTGATGTCTATGACAGTGTTGTTCAAATAATGTACCATAACCACACTACAACCTTAAATAATACGACCATACCGCCGTCATTGCAAAAAATCCCAGCAATTGAATTATACAGTACGTGCATTCCATGAAAGGCAAGGCAAGAGTGGAACCATAAAGTCCCGGACATTTATGAACCTCATGTTCACTGTCACATGCTTCTGAGTTATTTTATTTAAATTGTGACCGGGTCAGGCAACAGCACAGGCAAACATCACTTCTGATACCATCAGTTCACTCCAAGAGCCTTTCTTCCAAGTAGTTCCGGGCATGACCTGCTACCACTTTCGCAAGTAGGCCTGGTGTTGAAGTTGTTCTCCCCAGTCAAGTACCAATAAATAACTCCGGAAAATGTCACATCCCCACCACATGTTCAGAAGTGCACCCCCACTTCTCAGACTCTTTGCACAGTGTGGCAAACAGATGTATGCTAGTGTGGGTGTTGATGTGTGTGTGTGTGCTTGCAAGCATTTGTTTTGTGTCCATTAGTGTATTCATGAGTGCATATTTTATGTGTATAATGGCTGTGTATGTGTGTGAGTGTGAGAAAAGAGGAAGTTTAAGTAGTCATGTAAAGCATGCATGCTAATGTACATCCATTAATGGAACGAGTGTCTACATACATGCTAGTGACAAGGCATAAGATGTATTCCACGAAGAAGAAAGATTGTGTGCATAAGACTGAGATTCACCTCCATATGAGCAGCAGTAGTGAGTAGTAGTAGAGAGATATAGTGTAGATATGCATGAACGTCTGTATGAATGTATGTGTGGGAGAGAGCGCACGCTCTCCCTCTCCTTCTCCGGTCTAGGCCTGATTCATGTTGAAAGTAGCCCTCACAGAGCTGGAGCAGTAAAACGGTTCCATTTGGTGAAGCAGTCAGAAATGCGAGCCCTGCTCGCTGGCTGCTTCGCTTAATATGTAAATATAATCTTTCTGCAGTTTGGATTTTGCATTGTGACAGACACTTAAATGGGGTAAAAGTACTTTCCCACAGATCAAAGTGTGAGACTAACAAGAGTCGACCTACAGGTAGGCAAAATGTATTTTGCACAGCATTTTTTTTGGCAGGAGCTCAGTCGCCTTTCTTGGATAGCGTTTTCTTCTCAACTCTCAGCCATTGCTACTGGCACAATATGGGGAAACGGTTTCCATCTTTATTTTATTTAGGGCAAAATAAGATGAAAAGGTGCTCTTCACTGTCTTCAAAATAGAAGCATGGACATGCATGTAAATCGACAATTTATTGGTTCGTTATGTTACCTTGGTAGCACACTGAAAATGAAAAAAAAAAAAAAAATTCTTGATATTGTTTCAGACAGAACTGATTAGAATGCAGATTAAACCCTCCACAAAAAACACAACCTGTGCGAGGAAATCTGGATCTGTTACCCCACTAAAGCACAGCAAGGCTGTTTCTCATAAAATTGGAGTAAGAATTACATACAGTAATAGTAATCAATGGCCTAAGAAAAGTCTACAAGGAAATACTCTGCGATGGGTAGCAATGCTGTAAGTTGCCAATTATAGTGACTTTTTAAAATATGTGTTTAATTTATATTGGTCAACATTTATATTGGACTTTTTTCTCTTTCAACATACTTCTGTAAAGTTTAAGTCAGTGTATCTCTCTGTAAATAATAAGTGTCTTACTTACACTACTCAAAACACACACACACACTATTACAACAAAATATATACCATAGGAGTGCATTTGACATGAACTCTGTCATGGCTTTTTAACTTTAATTGCCAGGCTGCTTGTCATGAGAAAATTCTGGGGATCTATTAAATGAGAGAAATCATTCAAAGCAAATCAACCATGGATCTCCAAATTGCTGTATCCTCCGTTTGAAACTTACAGTAAGCATGGCGATACTTCCTTCTCTGCTCCCATCTGACAGCAAAATTTAAAAAATTATGAAAGAGACGCCTGAACGTGGTCTCAGTCCAGAAATGTGGGGCATGAGTAATTTCTTCCAAAAAGAGTAATTGGCAGCTTTATTCTATTCCTGGAGCTGATGCATGATTGTTGATGCTGTCTCGTGTGAATAGAATGGCCCGGTCTCTACATGCAGGAGTATGTTCAAACAGCCCCCACTCACTTAAAAAGGGAGGGAGGGAAAAAGCAGGGGAAAAGCACAGGGAACAGAGAAAAGGGAGTAGAAGATGAAGAAAAAAAGAACAACAAAAGAAAAGAAACTTGGCACTTCAGCCGCACACTGTCATGTATTCTCACTGACATCATCATTGTAAAATTAGGAGGCAGGTTTCGTCTTTCCTGCAGATGTGGAAGCTTGAAATCGCATTCTGTGGGCCCGTGCCACTTTTCATCAGCGCTCCTTCTCTCTCTCTCTCTTTCCCTCCTTCCTCTCCCTCACTCCCCTCCAGTTGGAAGCCTTAGGGAGGAGGAGTAGTGGATGGCTAGGGGGGTGAGAGAAAGAAGGGGGGATGGGGGAAGGGTTTTGGCTGCATGTGGTGTCCCCCACGGCACCCTCCTCGGCACCCTCAGCGTTCCCCTGACCAGCCCTACCCACGATCCGGTGTCCGGTGCTGGGCTACCTAATCCCAGGGCCCAGCCCTAGCAGGCCCACACCTGCAGCTGATTGGATCCTTCTGGAGTACAAAGGGCTGATTTACGGCGGTGCGGACGCCAGGCCCCCTGGCCGCAGCTGTGCACGGGCAGGAAAGGGAAGTTGTTCATCACATGCCGTGTATTTCACCAACGCCGGTCGCGCCCTGACCAGCCACTGCTCGGCCACCATAATTTTGCATAACTGACAGGTGGCAAGATGGCCCTGGCTGTTCTTAGATGATGGATTCCAAGGAGGCGTTAGCCAAAAGATGAGGGAAATGATCTGACTTGCAGCCATGGGCTCCATCCTTCCATTAGGTCCCATTATTTCAATTCACTTATGACAGCATTAGATTTTAATGCACTCGATCATACCATCATACCAAGACTTGGGCCGAGGAAATAATCCACAGCAAAAACATTTGGGCTCAGTTCTTGTGCTCTGATTCCCAAAACACATGCTGTAGAACTGTAAAACAGAATGCTCAGGCATTCGGTATGGAACATTTTGATGTGTGTGTTTTTTGATGTCGCCACTTTTGCCTGTGAGGACCAGGGAACCAGAGCACCCTACATCATCATGCTCAAAGTAGGAAGATGACTAATAGTGTCCTGAACAAGGCACACGGCTCTCCCTTGCTTCTTGAGAGGTGGCTGACATGTTGAGTTCTTCTGCACATGTGGTGCTGAAGAACTGGGGACCCAAGTCCACCGGAACTGATCCATTGGGCCTGGCCATTTAAAGACCATTTCCTAACCGCATGTCCCTGATACAAAACACATCTCCTGTTCACAGGCATTCGCAGAAATGACTGGACTGCTGTTTCATATGCGTGCTCTTATACATTGATTGGGTTAACTTTATAGTTCTCTGCTGAGGCTGAATGGCAAAGACCCATAATGAAAAAGGGAAATATTACACTCAAGCTCAGAAAGTATCATAAGCACAATACTGAATTATAACATGCTTGCAGTGATGTGGTGTATTGCTTGTGATCTCCATAGATGAAAATGTTGTAATACATGTAATACATAGCACTAGATAAGCATCATAACCACTCTGGAACAGATGGTTGTAACGCAAAGGGGATCTTTGTGCCCGCCCAGATACAGATTCACACGCATATGAATACGCTTTCAAATGCCAACTGGAAGTTCTTCTCAGTTTTCCTCAACAAACTTTGTGTGGATTGCCTTATGAATAAGTGCCAATGGTTTCTTGTTGAGCTAAACTTGGACTATTTGTTCCACAACCTGAGCTGTGGTAACATGATTGAATTGATATTTTAACAAACCCAGCAGACTTGCTGTCTGGCTTTTTACTGTGTGAAGCCCCATCTCCAAATGTGCCCCAAAAATACAGGTTCTGCTCATGCATACACATGATGTAGTGATATTGCACTCAAAATCAGTCTTAATACAATCAAGTTATTTCATTTGTGTCACAGCCGTTTTATCGACAAAACACATGGGGTTGGCTGCTTGTATTTCTTTCCTGTAATAAAATCGGTTGGTCATACTGAATAAATTTCGAAACAGACATTTTGTGCAACCACAAACATCCCCAGCGACCAGCAGTCTGAGCTGAACAACGCAGCAGTAGAGTTGGGAATTGTTTTTTACTTAGACCCCAGGTTCACAGATATTCTCATACTTAGCGTAGGGTGGAGCTGTACCTGCAAAGGCCTTTGACTGAAGAGTGCCTCCTGTCAAATCCCCCCTGTTGCTCGTACTTACAGAAGCCATTTAAAATTTTTTTTTTTTTTTTTTTTTTTAGAGAGACAGAGGATTTGCTAGTCTCCAACAGAGGTTCCCATTCAGCCAAGCTAATGGAGCCTATTGCAATTTCCAGCTTCCGTGCAACATGTTAACAATTTGGTCATCTGCTGATAGCAGGAGGGATTAAACATGTCTCTTCATTGCACGTTTCCATCAGTAATATTTAGGCCTTCTAAAGTCCTGCACCTGGCCAGGAGCTGAGGCAGTTTGCAGAGATAATGACAGTGTCCAGAGGAGCCGGCAGACACTCAGGAGCAGGTTAAACCCTGGGGTCACAGAGACACACGCATGCTGACAGTTCGTCTCACTTTCCCACAGCTTTCAGTCAATGTCAGCTTCATCCTCTTATGGAAAACAGTAACATCTTCAAGACGGCATTGTGACAGCCGCCTGCCTTTGACATACAGCGATCACTGCAGATGTCACTTAGACCATAAATCTGCTGCAGAAGCTGAAAATCCTCCTCTCTAAAAATCAGCTGTGGAGAATAACTTCTGAATTCCTTAAGCCTGCAAATACTGGTAAATCCTTCAAACTTCATGAGTTTCACTGCGTTAAGAACTTTACTTGTACTTTATTTGTACTTTCTATGAAAAAGTTTTATTACGCAAACATGCAACTGCATCTAGTGTACTTAAATATGCTGTTTGGTGTAGCTCTTCCCCATAGTCTCATCACACATTGGTTTCATCGGCCTGCCCACTGCTTCTTCACCATCTCCCCATGGCATCCTGCTCAGATTCATGACTTTGGATGTCTTGTGGCCAACCACACTGACATGCACTGAACACACACACACACACATACAGAGGCTGATTGTCAACAGCTGCATTCTTTATTCTGGCCCCCCTTTTTGCATGCATGATTTGGTCTTGAATCTGTGCAAGGTAGACACAGATTATACAATAAGTATTATTTTATATACTCTGTTATTCAAGCAGTATGGATTCTTGCAGATGAGACAAAAAATCAGGCAATACAGTATGTACGAAACACCACTTTCCACAGCATATGCTTGTCATGTGCTCAGGGCATGATAGCAGAATCATGCCTTTGTGCACACAGATTGATTCAATTAGGCTTTCAAGCATAGCAATTACAACCCCTTGGATGTTACATCTCATCACTGATGAATCATTATTATACATTGCTTAAAGTCTTGAGATCTTCGAAGCACCTTGACATAGTGGCTACCTTTGACAGCACTAAATAAATAGCCAAACCTGCCTTGAATTAAATTAGCTGTACATGAAAAGGTTGTGTTTCTTGGTTTGACCTACACTCTGCATGCTATCAAATGAATTATGATAAACTAATCTTCATTAGGATTCACATATTTACAAAGCATTTTCACTTTCACTGAACCACATTTTGTCTCCTCTCAAGACTCAAATGATCCAGTAAGAGCATTTATTACCCCTGCGGAATTCAGTCTTCCTTCTGTTGTAGGAGCCAGCTGCCTGCGGTGGTAGACACATTTTTCACTCAGCAATTCTCCTAATTTGACCTTGAGATTAATTATAGAGCAGAAGTATGTATACAGTTGTGGACAACGTCTGAGCATCTCTGCCAGAATGGGATGCAGAGGCCTCTGATTTACCAAGCTTCTGTTCAGAGAGCACAAGGCCGTTTTTTGTCCACACAGCCCCCACCACCCCTCTCCCCCCTTGCTCCTCACTCACTGACTGGACCCTTGCCAGATGCTGCCCGTGGGCATAGGCCCAGTTTGTGCCGTTATTAAATTAAATTTATGTTGTCTGTTCCTTAAAATGACTTCTCTATCTCTTAAAATGGTTCCTCTATCTCTCGCTCCAACACACACACACACACACACACACACACACACACACACACACACAAACACACACCAATACATTTGTTTCAGGTCTGTCATTTAGGTCACAGCGCCTGCACGCAGAAGTTGATGTTCAAAAGGTTGCCTTGTTTGGTCATGTCAGACAAATATTTGCATGCTTGTCTGTGGCATAATTTCAGAATCAAGGATGAATCCATCTTTGGTGTAAGCACTGAAGCACTGTGTTGTCTCACTCCGAACTGTATTACATGTAATATGCATATCCTGCATAGGTGAATTTTTATGTATGCTTTAGAAACTATGGGCCAGATGTACGCTTTTCTGCCCACTTCAGGCGTATTTGTTTCTCAAAGTAGGGCGAGTTATGCAACAGGCCGCACTGAGGTGAAAGCGCAGACTGCCTGCCGCGGGAACTAAAAATGGCAATGCATATGCATTCGTGGGAGGATCAAGAGGAAATTGGGGGTTGCCCATAAAAATATTGGAGGGGAAGCGCAAAGTGCGCCTAATTATGTATTCCGCAGTATGTACAAAACCTGCCCGTCAAAGCGTGCCTCTATTTTGCGGCCTCCGCCTTTAAAAGCAGGTGTAAACCAGGAAGTGGATTTTGTCGCATATGCCTCCTGGACAAATGGCAGCAGTAATTCGAGCAAGACAAAGACATAGGCCAAGGAGATGAGCTTAACAGATTTTTGCAACACTTTTTCAGTTATTAATCGTTACAGATTAAGCAGCCATGCAATATTGGAGTTACTAGATGAAATCAAAGATGACATTGAATCTTCGATTCAGCATTCACATTCCATTCCATTCCAACAGTTGTTAAACTCCTCGCTACTTTACAGATATTGGCATCAGGATCATTTCAAACAGTCATAGCATCATCAGTGGGAATATCGCTGTCTGCACTAAGCCGCATCATAACACAAGTACTCAACTCTTTGCTACAGCGCACTAGTCAATACATACATTTCCCCACAACTAATGTCAAAATGACACACGTCAAGAAGGATTTCTTTAATATCGCCAACTTGACTTGATGGCTGATCCATGATAAGCAAGAAAGAGGCCAATTCCATTGCGCTTAAAATGCTCACAATTTACGGCAGAGGGTGGATAGGCGCTGATTACCCGATACATTTCAGGCTTAGTAAATCGGACGTATGCTGCAGTGTCATAGCGTACGCCATGGCGCTAAGAATGTTACATTCACAAATCTATGTACATCTGGCCCTATGCATGTAGAGGTAGTACAGTCTGTTCAGGATTCTTTTCAGGACTTCCATCATGTTTATTCCACTATTAATGTTCCAAGTCAATAAGTTAATTAGTCTTTGTCCTTCATGGAAGAGGTGATTATGAAATACAGTATCTCAGAGATGGTAATGTAGCGATTATAGAACCTAGCTACCATGCTAGAAGCCAGAAAATTGTTGGTCTGCTTGTGTCCTTGAGTTAATCCTAAATTGCTCTAAGTTGAGATTGGTTGTTTGAGATAGTTGACAAATGTAAGTTGCTTTGAATAAAAACATCTGATAAATGTAGATCTTCTCTTTCAAAGCTAAACTCCAGAGTCAATCAGTCAGCTAATGCTAACTGAATGGGGCACAAAAAAAAAAATAGGATACAATTTATTTCTACCAAGAATACTTGACAAACTTCAGCAACAGGGCTATAGGCAGATTTAGGACAACATGTATATATGTATATCTTGTGTCTTTTTTACTGTACTATATAATATATTCAAATTCCTGTCTTGCAAGTATCAAAATATTCAACTTTTGTCTTTTCACAAGACAAACAGCAAGGAAAGTTCCTGTTAAAGTATGTGCCTCTGCAAAGTTCCAAAATTCTTGTCTTAGAGCAAATAGAAAAACAAAAAGAAAGACATCATAACTCACCTTAAAACAGCGGGACAGTGACACTGCGCCTAAGAGAGTGTTCATGTTTCTCCTGGCTTCAAGTCACACAGCCTCTAAAAGACTGGCTCATACAGTAAGTCTTGTGTTAATGTGTGTATAGCTGTCTTAACAACTAGCACGACTGCCCCTCTACAACTTGCATTCAGAGTGTAATAGACCTCCTAACGGCTTACCAATTGGCAAAGGTTTTTTTTTTTTTTTACCTTGGGTACTGACTGGTTGACTGGCTCCATATCAGTGTAAAGTCAAGCTCACATACCAAAATCATGAGGAAAGTGTCAGGTTAAGAAATCACCAGTGCGAGGGAGGGGACCTCCTCTAGGGTTACTAGTGACACCACTGAAAACAAATGAATGCTGCGCTGATGAGCAAACCATGTCAAGTAAATGAAGTGCTGTCTAAGAGGCAAGGTTAATCTGGCCACTGAAAAGGTGGGTTCTTTCATTACAAAAGAAAAAAAAGCTATTCCTATTATGTCAGGATATTAATAGGTTTGATTTGAAAACAAACAAGCCTATCGGTGTGTTTGGACAAGAGCATGGAAGATCATTAGAGCTGTCGTCGGCTCACTCTCCTGCTTTGTTTTCCTTTAAACCTCAAAAAGCAACGCAATGTGCATTAGAGTGCTCCGATATGCCTCCTTCTGCTCCGATCTATTTTCTCACACATGATGAAATGGTGGTCGGGTCCCTGCGGCTCCTGACTCTGAGAAATGAGCGAGTATTTAAAGTATTGGTTTCGTGTTCAGCAACGGCCCTGATGAGGGGGGAGTTCTCCTTTTGGCAGCCTGGGAGTCCTGAACGCCAGATGATTTTATAAACGGTTGATGACCCCCAGAGAAAATCCCAGTAGAATATGTCCCAGTCTCTGTGGTAGCAGGAACATCAGACAGAAGAGTCAAATGCGAAGCCAGAGCTGCAGTGAGCAGGCCTCCGTGACTCGGGCACAAGAACTCACCCCTTGCTTCTCATTATGCTCTGCACATGCCAAACTGAAGGCAAATCGAGGGTAGAGAAGCAGTCATCTCACTCATGTTTACAAATACACTTATTTAAAGGGTGAAAGAAGACACTTATTTGTTTGGATTTGTTTCATAAGGCCTCTATTCAATTGTCTATTTAATGAACACTCTTCATTCTAATAGGACTTGGAGCATTGCAGCTGTTAGAACCTCTGCATGAACCTAGTATAATCTCCTCATCTCCGTCCTGACAGCAAAAAAAGTGAAAAAATATAATAGCAAATCACCTTTCTACTCAACAACCTCAAAAATGACAAAAGTAACGGGAGCTGCTATGCTGAGACTTTTCCCATCTGTCTCAAGTTCCACAAAATTCCTTTAATTGTGGCCAATTGAAATGCTGTCAGTGATTAAAGCTATTTGGAGACGAAATGAAACATCTCTGCCATGTCAATTATTAGCTCATTGATTACAATAATGCAGGAAATTGCCCATTGGATTCAAACGCGAGCTCAGACACCTGGCAAGAATCTGAGACCCTTCAGCAGAGGGTACAACGTGTCAAGAGTAGGAGAAAGCTTCAGTCAAGCGTTAAATTAAATGTGAAAGTAATATTGGAGGGGAAAAGAGTTATTTAATTACTGGTGGGGATATTTCTTCAGGGTAGGGGGATAACAAGCTCTTTGCATGTCACTGAGGCCTATTCGATGGCCATTTTGTAAACGCTCTTGTGTTTTGCTTGGAATCTCATTCCACCAGCTACTTGCAGTCTTTGCGCACTATGTCTTCATTGACTTAACACATTGATTTGCGCTTTTACACAGTGCTGGTTCGCGGTGCCATCAAGTAAAAAAGATGGCAAGGAACACGGTGTGTGATGTGCATTGATTTTGGATGACTGTCTTACAGTCATTTTTTCTGCATTAGAATGATCTATGATAAGGTTCAATGCGTTCCAGATATCTCAGCTGCATTTTGATCCTGTTTGTAGTAGCCATGCCCTTGTAATCCCCATTACCAGTCTGGAATCCAGAAGATGGCTGCCAAGAGCAAGTGAAAACATATGGATCCAACAGGAAGAGCACATAAATAAAGATATGTCTACCTTTTTCGCTCTTATTCGTCTAAGAACGCTGTAGCACTCATAATAAACTCCCTGCAGCATGTTCCATGTGGGCACAGCATTCGTTGCTACAACAGTTTCTATCCAAGACAGACATAAGGGAAGAATTGCTATCTTGTCTGCTTTGGAGTAATGGGAGACTGGGCTCTTTAGCCAATGTATATTAGATAAGAAGCTAAACGCATCCTGTCAAGTCTCCTAGACCCTTTTTTGCTTTCCCCAGCTGTGATGAGTTTCATAATTATGACAATTATGGTTTCAAATGGAAGACGACTTTTGTGAAAGCCTCATTTTTTCCACATTTTGTTCTATCAAAAGCAAGTTTTTTTTTCACCGGTTACCCACAGTGAAAACGTGAGGTCCTCAGAGATGTTAATGGCATCTACATATATTCTGACTAAACCAACGTATTTCTGTTATTATATATATATATATTAAATATTATTATATTTGTCATAATACACATTTCAAAAGACAGAATCAATCCACCAACATTCAGTATTTACTAATACGCTTTGTAAAAATAAAGCAGATTTCAATAGCAGGAATAGCTAGGATTTCTAAAGGAAGACACAAACGCAGAATGTTGAGGACATGATGTCATGAAAATTAACCATAAATTATAGATTGCTGTGTTTTTGCTACTCCCGTTGCAGGCACCACAGTGGTGTAGTTGACAGCCCACAACCCCCTAAACACTGAACTATAATGTATCATAACACTACCATAACAAAATCAGCCCTTTCATTCCTCATTCTTCCCTCCTGCACCCAGTGGACGAGAAGTGTGCGTTGTGTACAGAGTGTGACAAATGGCTCGAGGAAATGAGAAAACATTTGTTTTCGGGTGTCATCACCGGCACCTGCGTGCCCCCAACCACCCCAAATGCAGACATCCTCTAAGTAAACACCCTGGATCTCTCCCTAAGCCTCCCTGCGGGTTGCTCCAAGAACGAGGAGGGCTCTCCCTCAGCTGTAACCCCCCCCCCACGGCTATTAGCCCCCTAGACAGCCTGTTCCAGCCTGTGGCTCAAGCACGGACGAAAATAACTGGTGTACTCCAGATGTTTGTGACGTTTGTCCAACCACAAGCTTCTGTTGCTACTGCACAACCATGTGGTCTCAGCAAGAGCTAAAGGGGATTTACAACAAAAGGGTTTGATGTATTACAGCTCTGCAGCCATGGCAGGAGAGGTCACTGTATAAGCAAAAATACAGTGAAAATGTGAAAACAAAAGCAGTCGGGGTTGTCATATATGCAGCAACATTTGATATCAAAATGGCTCCGACGTCTTTATAGACTAAATTAGACTACCAGATACATGTGCTGCTGTATACTGTGCAGTTGATTTATGTATCTTAAATGAATATTGTTTTTATAGATACTTGTGCAAACACAATCTTGAAATGCTGTAGTTCAGATGTCCATAGAAGTCCGATTTAAATTGATTTTGCCCATGGCTGATTTATACGTGCAAGCAGGGCTGCCGTCCGTGAGCCTGTTTAAGCCCTCTCATGTGGTGTTGGAGTGAAACGTGAGAGAATCAAATAAAGTTTGGTTGAAATACTTCATACCCCGGTGGGGGGATTATCTTCACTTTAGATTAGCCTCCAATACACCACAAATGGGTGTATTACACCGAGTCCACACTAGAGGTTTATAATTTCATTGTATTTCCCACCAGCATAATCCTTTAAAGTGGATAGGTTTGCCTGGCACCTTGAATACAGATCATCATTTATATTGCTCTCTACAACTGTCTCAAAATCAGTGCACCTAAAACTTACATTCAAAGATCACACTGGCCTTCACATGTAGGTATTCATGACATTGTGAGGTTCATCTGTTTTTGGAACCCAGAGGAGCTGCCAATTTCCCTTCAGAATTAAGTGACTCTTAGGAGAATATTACACTCTCTTAACAGCCTGTATCCTGGATATGTCTGTGTGTGCCACACAGAGAAATGATAGGATAGAAAAACACTCTGTAATGGCAAAAAGAGTCCATCAGGAACAAATGCATATGGGCGAAGGCTGTTTGGGCTAATGCTGGTGACTTCTAACAGAGAATTGACACTGAAAGATTTCTCCATGGCTGCTGCTTTAAGAGCGTGTCTGTTTAACTATAGTGTAATGGATGGTTTGTTTTTCTTTCTCGCAATTACTTTTGGACGAAGGTCTAAAATTCCACCCCGCAATGAATGTTACAGCTCCTTCTGTGCTTGAAGTGAGTGCTGTCGAGCAGTTCTATTGACACTCCAGTCACCTTTTAAGAGGCCTCAACTGTTTAATTTGCCAAATAATTTATTTAGGAGAGCAAACTAAGGTATATCTCTTGCGCATGCTGAGAATTGAAAACTTGTCACGAGACCATGGAGACAAGTGTAATTCATCAAAACCTAAGCTCGGGAGAAAGAACAGTACACTTCTTTTCAGGATCTACTGTGTCAAATGCGTCCAAGACGTGAATAACAGGGTGCAACCTCTTGCACAAGAGTTGTTGAGGGAATGGTAGTTAGTAATGCCTTGATTTGCTCTCAGTGGATGCTCTCTCTGTCTGTCAGACATTCCTCTCCAAATGCTTTTCTTAGCGTCATGGCTCCAACACTCTAATACTAGAAACTGTGTGTGTGTTTTTTTTATTATTTGGGTGTCAAGTGCCTTGAAAACTTTCAAATATGATCAGGTTGTGGTCTTTTGCCCCCACTCAAAATATAAAATCCTTTTGCATCACATCATTTCCCATTTTGAGAGCCTAACTAGAGTGATTGAGAAAGGGTTGATGTGATGAGTGTGATGTGGTTCTCTCCATAATTAGTTAACTGTGTAACCCTGTGCTGTTTTCCCCAACAGTGTCTAAAAGAGGAATCATTATGAGACTTGGTGATCAATGTTAGAAGTATGCTAAGCATATGATCAAATATTTAGTCCAAAAAAA
>JAGFZM010000012.1:1020769-1030963 GCA_017657215.1 Limnothrissa miodon
AGAGGGACACTGCACTGTCGCTGATGCTGAGAGGGACACTGCACTGTTGCTGATGCTGAGAGGGACACTGCAATGTGACTGATGCTGAGAGGGACACTTCACTGATGCTGATAGGGACACTGCAATGTCACTGATGCTAATAGGGACACTGCAATGTGACTGATGCTGAGAGGGAGACTGCACTGTCACTGACGCTGAAAGAGACCCTGCACTGATGCTGAGAGGGACACTGCACTGCCACTGATGCTGATAGGAACACTGCACTGAAGCCGGTAGGGACCCACTGATGCTGAGAGGGACCCTGCACTGTCACTGATGCTGGTAGGAACACTGCACTGATGCTGATAGGGACACTGCACTTCCACTGATGCTGATGGGAGACTGCATTGACATTGACACTGTTCTTATTGAAAACAAAAACCCAAGAAGTGCATCTGAGATCCTGATCTGTTTTGGCCAAGCGAGACTAAAGATCCTGATCATGATATGGATGGGTGCCAGCCTTAGTTTCCAACTAATACAGAGCTAACTATTGTATCTTTTTTATGAAGCTTCTTTGAACTGTGACCAGCATGATCAGTTGGACAGACTTCCTCTTTGCTGACCCGATCTGATTCCGCTTTGCAGTTAGACTAGATAAGTGAAAGACATTATTGTTTGTACAATGAGTCTCTTTGTGATGCTAGCGCAGTATTTGTGGTATAAAGTAAAGCACTCAGAAGGATGGAAACATTTAGTGAATACCCAGTATATTCAATAGAATATATTATAACATGCAGATGCACGCATAGAATGACCTTTACTCACACACACACACACACACACACACACAGTCACGCGCACTCACACACGCAGAAATGCCCAGACTCACACAAACATACTTTCAATTAACCTTTCGTGGGGCTGGAGCATGCTAAGCATCCTGACACTGGTCTGGCTGCTGCCCCAAGAACCCCATGTGGCATTCATTACCTGATTGGCCAAATATTAGAGGGCTGAACAGGTAGAACACGCTCTCCATCAAAACTCTGTCTGAGGCTTCTGTTTGTGAGATTACGCCCACTATTTCCATAGGAGGTAAAGTCTGTGTGTGTGTTTGTACTGTGTGAACGTATGGGTTCCTGTATGCATTTATGTTTGTGTGTGTGTATGTGTGTGTATATCTGAACTGTGCATATACACGAGTATGAGCTGGGTTTGAAAGAATGGAAAAGGGTTGTGAATGTGATGGTGGCTGAAGATTGAGGAGAGAGCTCTGGCTGGGGCTGATATATCACCCAAGCGCTGCCTTTCATCTTCTCATCTGGTAACGAGACACAAGTGCATCCGCGGCACTTGATTTATAATGCCTGTTACAGCCAAACACTAATCATTTGTTATCCTTCTGTCCCATGCCAAAAGCCTTTCACACACATGCTGTCATGACTTGATGAATTTCATGATGTACATCTTAAGGTATTAGACTCAAGGTTTTCAAGCGCACTATGAGAAAAGACCGTAATAGTGGCCCTGTGAAACAGGTACTGTAGCTTCAGAAACCGTTCTCCGCTCCTCCCGGGGAACTGCAGAGCAGCCTGTGCACGCTGAAAAAAAAAAAACCCAAAACACTTATTTATGCACATTCTTGTCCAAAAGCAAAGCCATTCTGATGAGTGTTTTTTTTCTTCCGTCCAAGACATTTCAATATTTCACACAGAGATGAGAAGAGCTAAAGTGTAATAAAACATTGCTCTTGTGCTTTCTCTCTCTCTCTCTCTTTCTTCCCTCTCTCAGTCTGAAACAGGACTTGTAATGAATACAAGCTGGGCCTCAGCAAAGGGAGACCTCTGAAGCTTAAAGAAATATGTTAAGCTGATAATGAGGCCTCTTTTCATCAGGCTAAGATAACTAAATTAAATGTGTGTGAGTTTTATCTGGGGAGGAGATGTGCAATGTGTGGTTTAAAGACGTGCCAGAGTTTCACCTCCCCTATCCCGCCAGAGAGGTCCTTAGAAAAGCGGAAGAGTAAATTTTTCTACATTTTTTGATGGTTCTGTAAAACTCACAGCTGTCCTTACATGCTGCCCCTTGCAGGCTTTTTTAAACACGGCCGGGATCATTAAAATTGTTTCTCTAGAAACTGTGTGTGTGTGTGTGTTTGCATGTGTGCTAGGTCATGCAGCCGGACCAGTTAGAATTTGTCTCTCACACACTTAATTTGTCTTTGGAGAGCTTTTGACACTGATACCATTACAGCTATACATGTAGCGCCAGACACCAACCCCCCAACCCCAATCCCCATTTAAATCGCTGCTTAGACTAACTGTCTCTGATCTGAACTTTGAGACAGAGAAATGGGGCAGAAATTCAGTAGTAAAGCTGCATTTATTCAGACAGAAGACCATAAGCAGCCATAATATTTCAGTCTTTCAGTCATGTAATTCAATGGTTTTACAGAACCAAATGGGTTTAATATTAGAGTATAATCAGTTGCAGTATACTGTCCTAGGACCAATGCTGGAGCTACAGACCCAGACTTACAGTCACTTACAGTCTACGACCAGCACTTTATAACCTGATGCTTAACTGAATTACCACGAGTAATAAAAAACAGACTCTACATCATAGTTGTAGTGTACCTAACTGCCAAGCCCAATTTAATGTAGCATTCAACTGAAGCTGCATCCTTTAAAATGACCTAAAACAAGTTTTACAACCGTCTCCTGCCATATGTGGAGATGAACACAATCACAGCTAAGGCGGACACAATAATGAGATGTTGGTCGATCTCTGTTGTCGAAGGTTTACCTCACGAATACTATTAAGTCAAGAACAAACTTCCCACAGCTACTACACACTGTGCAAATAGGCCAGAGCAAGACCACAGCCTCCTGCTAAAGAGGAACCCACCAAATGAAGCACAGATGTGATTTTGGACTCATTAGCCTTGAGTCAATTAAAAGCATCCAATACACGTATAACACCCTCCAGGCAAGTCATCACACTGTCCCACCCCCCACCCCCCCACCCCCAAAACTGCAGTTACATACAATGTCAGTAAATATCAGCAAGTGTGCAGGATGACAAATACATAGCTAGGCTTCACAATGACTCAGAGACTACAAGACTTGGCACAGACTACAGCAGTTGTTTCACCACTATCCCTGAGGCAAATACCAAGGCAGAAAGTAGTTGAAGAGGTGGCCTAGGAACATTTGGGTTGGCCCTGCATAGCTAATTTTCATACTTTTCAAAATCCATACTCATTAACCCCTTTGAATACCAGTCTGTATCGTCCTCTGGAAATGTCCATGGAAATGTCTGGTTGCTGTTGTTGTGTTGGCCAAACCAGGACTAAATATGATTTCCACCCTCTGAGATGTCTGAACCTGGCAAGTGGATGCCCGTCTTCAGTGTTTCATTCAGGTGCTGCTGCTGTAATTACATTTCTATCTGCACAATGATTACACTTTATTTTAATGTTCATAAGTTAGGCACTTATAATGTCTATTTATGTGACTTATAAGGCATCTGTTAGGCAACAGTAACCATGTTAGCCATTTATTTGTAAATTTCTTGCTCATGATTAATTAGGCATTTATTCTTGATTTTATCTTAATAAGGATTTAATAAGGTCTTGACTTGACAAATCAGTTATACAGACATTAACTATATTAGTGGCTGACGTGAAGTGTTACCGACACAATTACTGAGACTGAAACTATTGTAAGTCGTAAGTTGTAGTGCTACCAAAATTACATTTAAAAAACTGAACATGACTCAGCACAATTCAGCTACTGGGAATCTGTTTAAAAAAAGGAAAAAGAATATGAGTTACACACACACACACACACACAGAGAGAGAGAGAGAGAGAGAGAGAGACGTACAGGTCACCACAAGTCTCATTCTTTTCAGTATTTACCTCTCCCTCTCTGGGTTTACATCTACCAGTTCTCAGCAGCATTTACCTCTGTCCACACCAATCATCACCCAGCGCTTTATTTCTGGAACAAAACCCTGCTAGTGTTTTTTAATGGTCTCTAAAAATATTATCACTCGTATCTCTTTGAATTATTACACACAGCTGTCACTGTAAAAAAAAAAAAGACTGAAAGAAAACAGAGTGGATAGGAGAGGGAGAGAGAGAGAGAGAGAGAGAAAGAGGTTCTAACATGTGAACTCAACGCTCCTGACGTTTATTCAGAAGGACTTCATTTGGACCTGCCTCTCACCTTTCTGACAGCTCTGTTTCTGCTTGTGTGTGTTCTCACACGTAACGTTACCACAGTCAAGTTCTCACCCTACCTCGTGTGGCATGTCTGTTGACATTAAAGTTGTGCACACCGCTCCCTATTGCGCGACCAAGTATTTATTAGTCCTGTGTGAATGTGTGGTATTTGTAGGTTTATTAGTTTGTCATAAAGATAAATAAAATATACATTTTAGTTGAGTAAAAACATAACAAGGTAACAGGCACAGTTACAGAGAGAAATCCTACTCCCCGAACAGGACAATAGCCCATTGTGGAATCGCAAGGGCAGTTTATTGGTGTTCTTGAAGTATTCACCCATTTCTTTCAATGATTGAACTCAACTCTAAGCTTGTTTCACCTGTACTAATACATGAAGTTCACCAAATCAAGAAAATGATGGCTGCATATGTTAAGAACTGAAACCAAAACCTTGTTTACAGGTTTTACAAAGATACACTAAAATGTCCTAAGGATAATCACTTAAAATCGTTGATTAATTGTCTTCTACGCATATGAGGCTGACTGTTATTTGTCATGTCGGCTCATAGGTCACCCTGAAGAAGGTGTTTGAATCCCCTGTCAAATGTGTTAAATATAAATCCCTATAGACATCATTGTTCAGTGAGGTCATTCCTCAACCAGACTAAGATGGGAAGTAGAACATGTGCTTCCTGGTGTTGACTGCTGAAATGCTTACACTTGCTGGAACAAGCCTTAGGACTTAGCTAAATACTAGGTCTTCAATAAGAGCTCTTCTTATTATTTTCTTTAACACATTGTTAAAACATTAGCAGATTAGTGAGAAGATATATCATGTCTTTATAACACATTAATAAGCCAGTGTTATAAAGGTGAAGCGCCTGTCATGCAGTTCTTTGACCAGCTTGATGGTGTCATAACTTAAAACCCCAGAGTCACATCATGAGGCACAATATGAAAATAATCCAAATCCAAATTCAACAAAATACTGGAAGCCTAGTAGGCCATACAGTTATAACATGCAACAAAGAAGAGAAAAATGATGAAAAAAGAGAAAAATTGGATAGGGAGCAGGGGAACGGATTGAACATTGCTCTCTCATGCTGAGGTGCCCTTGGACAAGGTGCATAACACCTAATAGTGCCCCTGGCACTGCAGCAGCAGGCTGCCAACTACTCTGGGATGGTGTGTGCTTTCACTCACAGGGTGTTCACTGGGTGTTACGCGGGTTACTACTTGATGGACTGGATAAATGCAAAAACTGAATTACAAAAGTCACATTTACATTTGATTAGTCATTGAGCAAACCATATTTATTGAAACCTACATATATTCCTATGCTAATACCCTATAATGCCTGCTATAAGTCTTTTATAGCATCATATAAAGCTATAAATTTGTCCCCTTACAGATCAAAGAAAAAGTGTATAAAGCTTCTTTTACCTCCTGATAAACACATTGATGATGACATGTGTATAACATATAAACCTAAATTAATTAGTTTACACTATCCAACAATGATTCTGTCGGGCTTATGCCACATCACACTATATTTTGCTATGTTAAGACTATTCAGTCACGGTAATGCTTTATATAAAAGCTTCAGAAACAGTTGTGGATGTTTATAAATCACAGTGCATAATCTAAGTAAAGTGAGATGAACGTCATCATTAAACCCAAGCACCATTACATACACCAAGGAAAGCCGTATGTTTCAAAGTATCAAAAGGCCATAGAAGATCAGAAAGCTTTGTGACATTTGGACATGCAAAGGCTATTATGATAACATTATAACGCCTAATGAATACAGACATGGGAATGTATAAACAGTTATGAATACTAATTAGTTAGTAAATGTTAATGAATTATTAATACATATACATAATACATTATAAACTTTTTAGGAATACATTTATAATGCTTTATAAATAATGAATTCATGGTAGGTAAAAAGAGAAAGGAATTTCATTGTGCTGCTCCATTCATTTAATGATTACTAGTTAATCATTTAATCTACTGAATGTTGTTTCAAATTTTCGGGTTCTTTTTTCTTAACTTAAGATGGCCCCACACTACACGATTTTATAATCTTATAAGATTTTTAAAATCGGGACTACACCACACACTGCAAGAGAATCTTAGCCGTTTTTTTTCCTTTCCCCAATCGTATAAGATTTGAACGTCCAAGGGAACACCGCACACTACAAGAACATTCGGCCAGACTTATCATTTGCGCTCAATTTTTATAATAGCTGATTAGGTTTGTGTTGACGGAAGCAAAACTATTTAGGCTACTGCCCAAGACCCTGCTGGTTTGTTTTGAGTAGTGATCAGAGAAGATGTCAACGCCAGTGCCTGAGAAAATACTTGCTTTCTGTGTTTGTAACATATAAAACGTTTCTAAATATTGTGGCGTAGGCTACTCTGTGCAGAAGAGCTGTCAAAAAGACTCCCAGTCTCTTCATTTTGGCTGGCCTGCTGTCAATGTGTTCTTATTTTACCTGAATGATAGAGAAGAGATATAACGGAACGTTTAGCCTATCTGACGGGTGTTTATCTGAGCATCTTCATTCACAACATTTAGCGAAAGAAGCAGAAGAGAAAAGCTGCATAGAAGTATTTGCGTTGAGGGAAAGAAAACAATTTAGGCAATGTTAACAGGTAGAGGATATAAAGTACATTCTACAGTAAGAATGACAGTAGAGGAGTTTGAGGTGCTTATAGGCCTAGAAGTTGCTCCAATCAAGGAACAAAACACCAAGATTAGAAAGGCTGTCAGTGGCTGTGAACGACTAGCCATAACGCTGGAACTGCTCTGATTAACGCTAACTGGTTTACCGTGACGTGTAAACTAGTTAACCATGGCAACGGCCATGGCAACGGCACCCCCGGCTCTCGATCGGGACCAAAATCGTTGCGATTCTCTTGTAGTGTGTGGTGGCCTTTACTGACTTCAAACAACAGAGCTCTGAATTAATTCACACCATACTTCCCCTTTAACAAAGTGAAGCTTAATAATGTTTTGTGACACTTTGAGTGGTAAAGTAAACATTATAATGCCTCATGAGAGTGTTATAAACAGTGTTGAAAAGTTTTGAACACTAATGACATTATAAATGCATTATAACCATTTCACATGTATTTATAATGCTCAATGAATATTGGGTTCACAGAAAGTGTTATTAATAAAAATTAATAAAAATGATTCATCTGAGTATCTGCTCTGAGACATTACAAGCACTGTGGCCGGTGGTCAAGTGCCCCAAACCTTTCATTCCTCTCTTCAAAGAGCTTGTCTCCCAGGAGCAAATTTCTCAGCTGACTGAAGTTTCAAGTGCTTGCAGCTGCGTGGCTTTTGTTCGACTGTCCCTCGTGCAACGAGTCCTCTTGATCGCTGACGGCGGGGGCCCTTGGTCATGCAGCGAGGGGGAAGGAGCCACAGCAGCGGCATCGAGGCTCGTCCCCTTGCCAATGTAAACAGTGCTTATGTGGCCTTGCCTGTGGTGAGGGGCTGTCACACCGAAATGCCATCTGAGCTGCATTTGACAGAAGCGTTGAGTAATGCCATGTAGGCTTGGAGCATGTGGTTAGCATTAGCAGTGCATGGAGCAGAAGCACGCACACTGCTGAATGGAGATGTGCACAGGTTGTCTACTAACCAACAGCATTACTGTCTAGCCATCAGGATGCATAGATGGTATGCACCCCCAGTGAAAGAGGTGGAAAATCTCATGCGCTCATGAGTGTGAATGTGAATTTCAAGCGCCAACAAACACAGCACACACACACACACACACACACACACACACACACACACGCACGCACACAGGAAAGAGTGATGTTTCACTAATAAAATGCTGGCCATATCCATATATCTCCCTTGCTGTGAAACAGATGCCTTTGCCAGTTGGATTTTATATAGATAATAAGCTCAATTCTTTTATGATAGCACATTTATTCGATGAGCTACATTAATGAAATCCAATCGAATCAGACAGAGGGTAACCTAATCTGAAAGAATTCCTTCGAATTTCCAACATCCCCCTCATGTTGGGCCTACTGCCTAAAATGAATCCTCATCTCACAAAACACCCAAACTGTATTTCGTAATCATTTCCAAGTTGTGTTTCACCAAGTGGGACAAAGACACAGTATGGTATTTTAAGATCACATCTAGAGAACATCAGAAACCTTTTGCATAGCTTTTAGAACACATCAAGCAGCAACATTTGGCCTTTTCTTTTGTGGGGGGATTATTTCAATCATTTTACGATTGAGAGGGACTCGTCACTCAATTTATATTGTCAATGCATACACCTGTCAGCATGTACATCCAGACTGATCTGCTAAACTACTTTTGAAGAGGTAGGTTACCTTGACAACAGAGTAAGACAATGCCACATGTGGGTACTCTGAAAGATCTGAGTTAGCATGATTTGCATGGACATTTTCCTTCACATGATAGTCTGATTTAATGATGGCCAATCATATTTGTCCACAGTCCCCACGCCACCCTGCACAAAGAACATGTGCGTTTCTAATGAGGCTGCATATTGGATGATATCATGCAATTTCCCTCTCCAAGCATTCCTCAGGAGAGATCCCGCCTGAAATCGCACCAAAATCCCAGGCCTGAAAGAGGCCGACACGATATACCGCTTTAATAAAACATCATTTAGAACTGTCGGATCTCCGGTTGCATTGAACCTCGGCCAAGGTGACAAAGTGAGCATGCTCCATAGGCTGAGTGGTTCAGAACATGTCCCTAATAAAATGAATGTTCAGCAGTTATTGATCCCCAGTGCATGTGAGCCATTGCACTAAGCAAGGGAATAAAATATTTCCAGTGATGCGTTTCTGTATTTACACATTCCTTCCCTTTTGAACTTAAATCTCAATTTGACATGTCAGGTGTAGGGATGTCTGTTTTGAAACTATTACGTGTGTGCCCAAGCATGTTCATTTAATCCTGCTCGTCATGCTCACAGCAAAGTGCTTTAAGCATCAGGCCATGTGACCCTAAAGCGGGCTCCTGTTCAGAATCACTGGAGTAAGACACACTGTAAAACAGAAACACTTTACGAGACTCACACATCTGTGGACTATGGAGAGGCTGATTTAGCATGGCCCTTCTTCCAAAAGCACTTCAAACTCCAACATTTGATCTGCTCACTTCAAACACAGCTACTGACAAGCAGTTCCATTATTTTATTGGATACTGCTATAAAGAAAATGCACCGAAATGATAACTCTTGTCATGTAAACGGGAATGTCTCGGTTATGTTTAATTGCCATTTTATACACTGTACATCTGCAATAATGTAGATACTGTACAACATGAAATGAACCGAGCCGATGAAAAAACAACAGCTGTAATTTCTATGACATACAATATGCCATGCCACATGTTAATGAGCAGCAAAAAAAGGATGAAAAGTTGGTGCATAGTACATGGACATGGAACCAGCACAGATTAGGTTGTAAAGTGACATTGCTTCCATTAAACTTAAATCTGAGATATGCCTATATTTGAATTCAACTTTTGTCATATTTCCAAGATATCTGCCACATTAGAATAGAATTGAATGTGAAATGTCCACATTGTTCTATATTTGTTATTTTTATCCAGTTGTAGCTGCAACACAGTACTGGTAGGATGTAGTGCATATTAATCAGGCCTCACTTGCTACTTGTTGTGGACTTGCCACCTACTGGTGGCAAGGCCAGTATTGTTCTTCGCAAGTTTCTTATTCTTATTCTTATTCTTATTCTTATTGTGGACTTGCAACCTAGTGGTGGCAAGGCCAGTATTGTTCTTCGCAAGTTTCTTATTCTTATTAGGTGGCTTGCCATAGTATGGCAAGCCATCTATTGTTCTTCGGTATTATTGTGGGCAAGTCCACTATTGTTCTTCGCAAGTTTCTTATTAGGTGGCTTGCCATAGTATGGCAAGCCATCTATTGTTCTTCGCAAGTTTCTTATT
>JAGFZM010000012.1:1041389-1218953 GCA_017657215.1 Limnothrissa miodon
GGGGATGTGGGGGCTTTGTTGAGGGGGGGTTGGTGGTGGGGGGTGGGTTGGGGGGGTGTTAAAATGGGGTTTTGGAGGGGGTACAGTGTGTGGTGGGGTGTGTGTGGTGGGGTGTGTGTTGGGGTGTGTTGGGGTACAGTGTGTGGTGGGGTGTGTGTTTGTGCGTGCGAAAAACTAAAGTATACTAATTGTAAAGTCAGCGAAAGCTTTTTTGAGTCGGTTGACGTGTTAGCACTAAATTTGCAGCAGCTTTTTAGGTACTGCGTTTACCAACCAGGGTTGTTTTAAATTGAATGGTAACGTTAGCTTGTGACACACTTTGAAGTTGCAGAGATCACAGTTTAATATTCTGCCGGAATTTCATAGTTTCTGCATTATTGAAACATGTGAACATTGCAAAGGCAGCCGGTGAGTAGTTTCACATTGTTATGGTTTGTTCGGTGTGTTAATGAGATTGTTCGTTTGTTGCCACCATCTATCTACTGTTGGGGGAATGCTAAGTGGCTACATTAGCCATGGAGGCTATAGGTTATATTAAAAAATGTTTGTATCTTTGTTGCATTTTACATCTGCGTGATGGGATATTTTGTTCATTCATATTTGTACAGTGTTTTGAGCATGCACCATCTATTGTTTGCTACTGTTGGGGGAATGCTAACGTTACGTGGCTACAAGTTACGTTGGGCAGCAAGTAGGAAACCTATTCTGTTGTTAAGCATTGCCCGGCGATTATTTCACATGTGTAGATTTACTCATGTTAACCTTACAGGGAGTAACATTTAGTACACGTTATACTTAATTATGTTTTTGCAATGAATGACGCTAATAAATGAGTAATTAAGGCTTTGATAGTTGGACGTTGATCTTAAGAGTTCTTATGGTGTCGTCAAGAGGTAACTAGCGTAAAATGGGGCAACTATAATTAGGTGAACAAATATTTATTCTAGATAACTATATAAAAGTAACAGTTGTTTATCTTCCTTTTCAGTAATTTGTCTTCATGTATAATTACATTTTTAAGTGTGGGTCTCCGTTGTTTAATATAACAGTGACGGCTGCGCCGACTTCTAATAAAAGGACCCCTAGTTTGCAACAATAGCTGTTTTTGTGTTTCTGCTGTTTGGTTTATCTTACCAAACAGAACGCTAGCAAAACTTGATCATGGACAATCGTTATATTCACTTCTTGATCAACTTCTCTTGGCACAAGAATAGTTTTTCCGTAAGCTACGTGATGTTAGGTCATTATAATTTATTTCAGTTCAATTAAGCTACACCTACATGTTAACATAAAGAATTAGGCTATTTCATGAACACAGGCACTGTAGAAACATTCTTCCATGTATCCAAATACAGTATAGCAGAGCACTACCAGTTGACGCCACACGGTGGCGCCTCCTTTTTGTTTAATCACTTAACATCACTAAAAAACCCTGGTCGATTTCCTTCACTCCAGTAATGTGGACGCTGGTAAAGGCTACAGGTCACGAGCATTTTTGTCCTTTTATTATTTTGCTGCAGATAATAGTTTATGCCGTTTAGGGGTGGGCAATATATATATAAACGGTATAAACGGTATGCGATATAAATTTGGCCACCGATAGAGATTTTGACTATACCGGCCTATTGCGATTAGTCATTATGTCATCAAAATGTGTCACGCCTACTAGAACGTGAACCTCTGAGCTATATGGCTCAGTGACGTGAACATGTGAGAATAAATAATTTGTGTTTACATGTTTCCAAAAGTTACCTGTTGCACTTGAAATTAGCTGAAATATCAGCATGTTTACATTTTGTTATTTAAGAACAGTGAAAGGGAAAGCAATGTTTTGCACTATAGTGACATTTCATTTTAATATTTACATTGCCACATTACATTCAGGGCTCGAAATTGCAACCATTTTGGTCGCATATGTTCCCGAAATTTCATCTATGCGACCTGAAATAAATATTTGGGCGCATTGGTGCGACTGCATGAAATTGTTGTAATGCGACCTGTTGCATACCTCCCAAACTGTACGCATCTTGCGCAGCAGATATGCATTTAAACATCAAACTACGGTGTACGATTTATCACTTCTTAATAGCCTACGGAATTGATTGATTAGTTCAGCCCGAGCACTAGGTAACTGGTACGCATCGGACAGCAACATATGCTGGAAACGTGCTTGACTTCGAACTCCAAATGCGCAACAAGAAAATAATTGAGAAAAAGTAAAAAAAGAAAGTAACGAACTTTGATTCCATCTTCATAATGTTGCTGGTTTTACAAGGGAGGACGGCGCTAAACCTCGTTTTAAAGGTAACGTTAATTGAGTATGGAAATTTGATTAAGGCTGTCCACCTTGCGGTTTCTGCCGAGAAAATGCAGTCTAGTTTTGTTTGTTCTCTTGTGGGGTTTTCCTACTGACTGGTCCCAGCTCGGTTCTTGTCTGTTCGGTTCTACTCTGTATGATTTGGTTTCAGACCCACAGTTTTCCACTTCGATTAAAGCATTGCTTTAATATAACCAGTTGCTTTAGCAAACAAATATTCAATATTCACCTGTCATCTTTCCGTAGGTTCAGCATGCTGGGAACCTACAGCAGTAGAGTTGAAACGAACCAAGCTGGCACCATTCAGTAGAGAACCCCTATCTGTCAGCAAATTAGTGGATTACAATGACTGATATTGGCCTGTCTTGAGATGCTGTACCAGACATGCTCAATTGTTATCTCTCGCTGAACGTACCTAGTAGGTCTGTTAGATATAAAAACACCCATCATATATGAATACAACTGGGGAATTTTCAAATTGCACTGCAAACATTTGGCCTAACTCATTACATTGTGCATTTCAAACACACCCTGAACAGACACTGTTTTCACAGAAATGTCATACAAGTTCTTGCTTTTCTTTTACAAGAACAAAAATGTTAAATTCTGCACAGTTCCCATTACCATAAAAACATAGACAACACAAATGTAGTTAGGCCCAACACTAATAAATCAGCTTGTCATAAGCACACACACTCAGTACGCCACAAAATAACAGAGGCATTCTTATTACAAACTGTTGCTTGTACCGTTACATGATTGGGCAACGGCTTGATAGGCGCCTGTAACTAAAAATGCTATGCACAGTCGAGCAGTGACTGTCAGCATTTTTAAAAATAGTTTTCACCCTGTAACATAAATCATGTTTTACAACACTGGGTCTCTTTGGAATGGAGGAGAAATTGGGCTCAATCACTACTTGCTAAATCATTCCAAGATTAAAGAGAAGGGCTTGATCCACGCCCACTGACCTTAACACAAAAGCGGAGTGCTTTTCACGGGTCCCAGCGTTCTCACTCTAGAGGTGCTCTACATGCCAGGCCGACAGCTGAAATACTCATCAAGGGGCTCCCCAAAGAGCCTGAGTAGCGAAGAGTATTTTTTTTAATACTCCGCTCACTCATAAACGTGTAGAGCCCCAGCGAAATGCCTTAATTTGCCCCCCTGCCCCCATACCTCCTGCCCCCTCCCTCCCAACTCACACATATAATGTCTCTCACACACACCAGCACCACTCTTAAAAACAGTTGGATATTGATTGTGATCACTTCTTTTGGCAGTTGATCCTCTCTTTTTCTCTTTCTCTCTGTCTCCACTCTCCCCTCTCAACCTCCACACACAATATCTCATACAAGTGACACACACTCGCTCACACACACACACACACACATACATTAACACTTAGTATATCATAGTGTGAAACCCAGCTATAGGCACTTGCATATTTCTGACATGACATTGTTCTCCCTGTGAAACGCTGTGAGGTTTGCTCACAAGGCCAGGGGAGCTAAAATAACACTTTCCAAACCGCTCATTCAGGCCTAATTACCCCACAGCCCACAGACATGATCAAGCCACCTTCTAATCTAATAATGAAGTTGTTTGGGGAAAGGTGCATGGGTGCTGCGCATTAAGGATGTATTGGATAAAGTTACATAGTAGTTCCATGGGAAACTAAATCTCCCAAGGACTTCCAACATCAGTGAAACCCATTGGGTTTAATTCTATTTGAATTTCTCATTAATCTAATTGCATCAAGCTGGGATTTGGGGCACACTTAAATAAGAGGACATTAGCCTTTTCATTCAAATGTATATCTGATAAAATGCTTGGTCTCTGGCTCTATGTCAATGTTTTATGTTCAGCTATCTTCATTTCATGGACTTGGTGTGTTTCCTATAGGGTGAGTGAACTCATCAGATTTGATCGGGGTCAAAGAAGAAAAAATGAATGGCATGGGATATTCAGCAACATTGGCTGATGTCCACTTTTTCCAATTGAATTCAGCTCTAAAGGGAAACTTTAAAGATCTTAAAGCCAGTGTTAACATTGAGACAAATATTAATTCATATAAAAGCCCTTAACCTAACTTAACCTATTTTTTTCCACCAGCAAGTTTATGGCAACAGTGATCAAAGGCAATGCACACATTTTAGCCTGGAATCATAACAAAATCAACTCTCTCAACAAGGTAATGTCAAGTGAACTGTAATTTAAAAATTGTTCTTGTGGTCTTAAGCAGTACAGTGAGACTAATCACGGCAGTCTTACAAGGGAACTTTCTTCTTCATGACAGCATCAGTTGAAGGAATGCTTTAGATACAGCAATGAGGCAAACCCCTCCCTGTTTTATCCTGTTCATTACTCAATAACTCTGATTAGCCAGGGTTATAAATAAATCCATTACACACTGTACTGGTGTCTTCCCAGAGCGGTGCATGATAATGAATACAAAACGGGCTGGCAAAAGTGAGCACATCACTTGGATTGCTGACCCACCGCTCTCACAGACACTAAACATATTTGGTGATATGCGCAGTCTCTTGACAAGGTGAACAAAGATCCCCCTCCATGGCAAAGGTCTCTTTTAACCACTGTGCAACTGGGAAATGGCAGAAACCTAAATAATTTGCATGTGGATGTACAGTATTCCTCTCTACCTGTCAGGGCCACACCGCGCACAGATGTTTGCAGGATGGGAGGTGTTCCTGTCATCGGCACTGAGCCGATACTGATGCTGGGTTTTTGTGTGTGAGATGGCCAAAAGCTGTGGTGTGTTGGATGCTTTGGGTGAGCATATGGAAACACGAATGGTTAATGCCTTGTGCTCTTTCCTACAGGCCTAGCAGCCTAAATGGCTCATACAGTACAGAGTGATTTGGTGTAATAGTAGTGCCGTTATCAAAAACAAATGTGTAGGTTTTGGTGCACTGTATTTAGATTCTGTCATACGCTTACGTAACGTAATGAAATCTAATCTGAGCCTTGGTGACTGGACCCCATTTAGATGCATGCATGTATGAAAACACACACACACACACACACACACACACACACACAGGGAAAGAGAGGAAGAAGTGACATATAGAGACACAGACTGACAGAGAGACAGTGAGAGTAAGAGTAGAAAGTGAAAGAAAGTGAGAGAAATACTTTGAAATAAAATGTGTATGTCAATGGTTAAGGCTGAGGACACCACAAGGGTCAATATTTTATCATTACTGATCATCTGATGACTGACAACCTGCTCATATCTCACTAAATTATATACATTTGGAAAACAAGTGACCTCGTGGGAATATGAGGAGTACATCTGCATTGTGCTAGAAGTATTACCTCATTATTAATTTTACACTACACATACACAAAATTTTAATTTATTTATGTGATAATAATCAATCCACCGTGTATACATATATTATTGGATGTGAAGATAGAAATTTAATGAAATCTAATATTTATCTGAAATCAAATTAAAATCGCTGAGGGTTTTATTCATTTTCAGTAGGTCTGCATGCACTAATATGCTGGCCTGCATTCAAATCGTCAACACTGCTGAGAAATTACAGCATTGCATAGTCTGTGATTCAGAGGGCGAAGACAGGTATGCCAAGTGACTAATAGCCACTGTTTGTCAAATAGGCCATTTTTTATGAAAAAAAATGACGGTTATTGAATTTTTCTGTAACTGAGTTTAAATTTCATTATGACTAATGCATTCTATACTCTGTAAAGAAAAAAGTAAATAAGTTAATCATGTGATGAAAAAATTATTCTTGTATCTGCTGTTCTCCTCCAGAGCAGCGAGGGATAAAAAGATTGGTGACTTATGCTATGGTTAAGGCCAGGCTAGAACACAGCTACTGCATATTATAGAACTATATTCTTTGTTCAGCCACGCTACCTAAGAGACTGAAAAATAAGTCACTCTAAACATTTTGTGTCACTTGTGTCATTTAGCGAAACAATCTTTGTAGCAAGGGTGATAGGCAAGACATTGCGTAATTTTTTGCACTACTCTGGAAAAACAAAGGAAGAAAAAATAAAAGAAAGATTTTCATAGAATGAGTTTGTTGAAAACAAAAAAAGACTCCCATGGCCTCGCAGAGACATAGGCTACCTCAAATTCATTAATCGAATCATTTTCAAAAATACATCTGACAAAATGTCCCCTGGTGACTATGAGTTCATCCTTTGGCTCAGCCAGTACAGTATGTTGGTTGAACAAATGATAACTTCCCCTCTTTATTAGTTGTTACAGGCAGGTCTGCTAATGCAATAGCACTAACTGAGTCTCTAGGGAAGCTGAGCACTGTGGAAAGATCGAATGTTTTCATAGGACCTCCCCAAGCCGAGTTTCACCCTACTCTCTCTCTCTACATGCTGGTCTGGCCTCTTATTCAAATATATGGCTGAGTGAGATTGAAGTTATTGTGAGGCACATGTACAATGGGGAGCACGAGGCTTATGGATATCTTTGATCTGCTGGAACTTTGGTGATTGGTTGTGACAAAGGAAATTAAAAGTCATAACGCTGTGTCTCGAAAACAAAATATTGTGACCACAACTGAAGTGAGAGAGAGATGTTGTTACCATGACCCCAGAAAGTTATCCAGTCAGTTGCTCCCACAGAGTGGGACCTGGGGCCTCACAGATTGCAAAGGCAAGATGATTGCCATGGATACAAGGTTGAACCAGCGTGATGTCATTGTATTGTCTATGTATGGTAGTCAGGGTAACGTTGTGATTGGTCCATTAGGGGATGATGCAAACACCTAATCTGTGTAATTGGCTGATTAATCAGTGCTTGCCATTTATTCATTTGGTATTCATCGTACTCCCACTGGAGACTGAGACAGCTGTTTCGTGGCCAGCCAACCAAGAGAATAACCCATAATCACACTGAGTGCTTAAACTGTACTGAAACGTTTAGTCTCAGGGGGTGAATTTAAGTGGACATGACAAAAACACCTAGAAACTGTGTGTGACACATTTATATCTTTCCAAGCACTAACTATCTCATGAAGGTTTACGCAAACTTAAATTTACCACTTATGTATGGAGTCTAAATGTGTAGTCCATGATTCTAAGTATAAATTTTTTTAAATTAAGGTTTTAGTAAATTAAGTAAAGTGCAACTGATTGGCTGTTGAACCCAACAACCTCTGCCTATTAACCTCAACGTATTTTAACCACAGTGATCATGGGCAAACTATGACTGTTTCTGAAATGCCACAATACCTGCATACTACTACCCTTGAAGGAAATGTAGTTCATTTTAGTTCAAAGTACATGAGTATGATGAAGTATGACATATCTGGAACAGCCTTAGATTCTGTGCAGAACTGAGACAACATGGGTTTCACAAAAGGAAGGGAATGAAAGCTGTGACATTGTTAGATGTGGATGAAATCTGACTAAATCTAATGTAAATGTTGTAAAATCATATGATTTCAGTTAGTCTGCTGGATATTGTGCATTCTGGCAAAGGGCCAAAATAATGTGTGCGTCTAATACACTTTGAAGCAATATCACTCCAGTGAGGCAGAACGTGTATGGCATGTGACCATGTGTAGAAACATGATAGATGCATGATATAAACCCATTTTAAAATATATAAAATAATTACCCTAGGGTAATCCCAGGCGAATCCCTCAAAATCCCACCCTGTAATGAAATCTCTTTCTCTCTCTCACACACACATGCACACACACACACACACAAACGAACGCACACTTGCACATACTCGCATACACACAGAAAAACAGACCTACTAAATATACTGAACATTCCCAACACAGTCACACAGTCATCTGTTGATCCACTTTGAAATGTTACATTTCCCTTAGGGTCCAAGTGTTTCGGCGACTCAATGTGATGTAAAATGTGCTTGTGAAGTATGTAAGTGATCTGTAAACATATCCTGGGTGGATGGGTGAGTGAGGGGGGTTGGGTGGGGAGAGGGGTGGTGCTGGTGGTGGCTGGAGGTGGGTTTGGGGTCACCGTCAGCCCTCACTACACTGTTCTACACAAAGCTGCAGCTCTCAGGCCGAGTGCTGCACACACAGCTGAGCGCCTGCACGCAGCCCATCTTTGTTTCCCTTCCCGCTCAGCAAATGTAAATCATCTCTTACTTGTACGCTCTATTATGCGCACTCGTAGGAGTATACAGTGGGCCTCTGTGGCAGGACACACTGATTCATTTCCAAGGTCAGTGCTTCTGCTCTTCACTTTGGTGATGCAACATCAGCCAGTGCTGGACAGCAGATTCCCATTAAATAAACACAGTGGATTGTGCGGGGCACTGTAGGAGAATTCAATAAACGCAGACAAAAGACAAATCAAAGAACAGTCTTTGCAAAATCTTGGCTGGAAACTGCACATTACACAAAAGTTCCCATGAAAAAAAAATCATATCTCATAAACATTCATATCTGGTCTTGCTAAGGTCATTTTAATAAGTATGCTGTAACCTGGAAATGTCTAGACAGTCTAGTCTGTGATTCCAGTGGATATGAAAGTGGATCTTAACCCCCCCCCCCCTAAAAACAGAATCAGGGCCAAATGTACTAGAAAATTCTGCTCCTGGTTACTAGATTGTCTAGACTACTAGACTTAATTATAACCTGTATGTGAGACTAGTGCTTCCTAAAAAAATGTTTACAAAAGCAGGCCTACTGGAAATGCAAGCCTATGCGTAAAATAAGCACTTTTTAATGTGTCCGCTAGGTGGCAGGTTTTGCGCATGTGTTGCTGCAATTCACATGACCGAAGTTGAAAGGTAACAGGTAGTGAAGTTGACCTCAGCATGGATACACCTTCAAATGAGTATGACTGCAAGATCAAAGGCTTGACAAGAGAAAGTGACCAAAAGCCTATTTATACTTATTCATCTAATAATAGCCTGTCTCGACAATGAAGTTTATTTCCGAGCACATTTTAGGTAGGCTGTGGCCAAACAGTTAATTGTGATAATTAGTCTTCAGGCATGCCTCACACAAGCATGATGCATTAATCTAGCCAAAATAAAACAAAAACCTATACACAGGCCTATGTGATCACTCTTCAGTTAAAAGCAACACTCGCGCCCGTACGCCGGCACACACGCACGCCCATACACACATGTAAATTATTCTAGTCGCCGCAATACACAAAAAGGATCAAATGTTATTTGGCATACGATAAATATTGACTTAGCCCACATGCATTGTGTGTTTATTTAATACACTGCTGTCCATTTACACAGTATATCAACAATCTAAGTGCTATAAGATAAATAAAATAAAAAATAAATAAAATCTTGATCAAAGTGATCTACATTTTTCGGGATTTGAAATTTGGTCGCATTTTCCTGTTTTTTCTCTTTTTATTCCTGTGTCCAATATGGGAGACACAGGAGGTGACTAAATGAAATGCGAGGTGACAAAATGAAAATGGTTTAGAGGTATAATAGGAGTATTCAATTTCCTTTCCCTCGCACTCCAAGTTAAAAGTGACAGATGTATATTTACCTTAATTTAGAGCGAAAGGTGATTTGTTGGTATCCAGCGTATACAGAAGCTTCCTTTAAACAGGAAAACCTGGAGGGTGGGTCGAATTCTTTAAGAGGAGCAAGAGCATGACTATTAGTTTGGCTCTCAGAGCAACTATGGATAAGGTCAGTATGGGTTTGTAATGTAACGTTTGAGAATGTTTAAGATTCTATCACATATTTTGACTTCAGACTTGCCATCATGATGTTTTGCCCACTCCGGTGAAGTAAATGTTCTCGTCCACTAGTTTTAAACTCAAAAAAATGGAAGATATCTCAAATAAACATATTGGCTATGATACAAAAGGTGGGTAAATATTGGCATGGATAAATATCTGATTGACCAAAAGAAACGTTATAAAACTTCCCTGTGCTCATTTTCAATAAGCCTCTAGGATATTTATGTAAGAGATTGACTAAGAGATCAGTTTAACGGTAGTCTTTAAGAATTAAAGATTATGCATCATTCTGTAAACAGTGGGAATAAAAAAAAATATCTACCTCAAAATATCTAAAACTATCCACTTTATTGTGCCATTGACTAGGCTGTATGTAAATCAGGCCTAACATTTAAAAAGTACACGGTGAATGTTTTTTTTTCTTTCTTTTTTTTTTTTTTTTTTTTTTTAACCACAGAACAGCTAAAATAGCCTACTACCGATTGGTCGTCATTCCATGATCTAAATGTAACTTGCTTTGCATTACAGTTCGACTCTCGTCTCATTTTCTAGTTAGGGAGGCTGGCCGAATGACGCGCATGTGCAAGTGAAGGGGTTTCGACATAAAGAGGCGGTTTGACTTCGAACCGCAAGAGAGTGAAAGAGAGTCTCATCCTGTAAACGTCCCGCTTACAACTTGTGGGAACAGCTATGAAATACTCGTACTTACACAGTTAGCTCTGAGGTGACATGTAAAATAAGCTGGTTCGAAAGTTCGAGAAACTTTTATAGCCTACGAACGGCCTGTTCAGTAAGACGTTTTTCAGCAACAGTGTTTTACCGTACCAACTCCTCAAAGAAAACAACGCTGAAACCTTGGACCATTGCAAACCGTCTGAACCTGGTAAATATATTTACGTTTGGTCTTGTTACACAGTTGTAGCACTATTTGTTATTGTAGTTAAAGTAATAGAATTTTATTTATCTATTTATTCTATCATAGCCTGTATGATGATAACTAAAACTGCACAGAACATGGATGGGATGTCATGTAGACTGACACGTGAAAGCCAGGTTATGTTATTTGCTAAACAGCATGTTGACCAGACAGCATGGGTTATTGCTTATTCTGTTTTAAAGTTTGAAAGCGACAGTGCCACTCGCAAATTGCCATAATGTGGTGTCTTTGAAGGTTGCTGCGGTGGTAGTCTTGTACGCTCGCACGATCAACAGGTGTGATGTTTCAGAGGGCCGAATATCCACTCGCTAAGTGATGTTATGAAGCTTGCACGCTGCCTTAAACAGTTCCAACATTTCCCTCTAATAAACATAGCTGTTATGTTTTTATTAGAAACGCTATTGAGGTATATGGATAAGTTCACCCGAGGGATCATTGGAAACCTTGCTGCTTTTTATCAAACACATTTAACGCACAAATGTAAACGGTATCGCCTATCCACCTTTTAAATTTCGTTTTCGTTCGATATCTTTTTATAAATATCAGATTTGTTTTTAGTTCGATATGTCATTATAAATATAAGATTTGGGGCAAAATGTATAAAAACAATATAATCAATTTGACTACAGTTTATTATAATGCCCTTTTTTAATTATAGCATAGCCCTTGTTATCATGCACATGATCATAGCCTAACAGTCATGGACCATGTTCGTCCTTCTGATCATCGTGCTCATGCATCCATTCAATGGAATTCTGATTTTAACTTTTTCTAGCGTTTTTCAGCAATGAATCGTTTATCTATTTTTTTTTTTTTTTTTAGAAGTAATCAATTTTTCACCTACTTGGGAAATCTAAAATTAGCCTACTTTAAATAAATACAGTTTTATCCTGGAAATTGTTGCGAAATGTTATTTCACACAATTGAAATTATTTTTAGGAAAACAAATAATGATAATAATAATAGACTATCTATGCTGATATTTTTTCCACGTTTATTTTGTGATTTTTGGTCCTGCAAAATAACTATTATTTATTAACTTTTATTTATTAACTATTCTTCTTATTATTATTATTATTGTTATTATTATTATTTAAACAATGTTGGTACAGCCCTAGCAAATAGATAAATCCATAAGCTCAACAGCATATATTTACCTTGGCATTCATGTTTAGAGTTCTTTCTACAGGCTACATTGCTTCCTGGGGTGAATACTCTACTTTGCACCAAGCATTCCGCTTTTAGGACAGTTTACTTTATGACTGACACTGTTTACTTCTGTCTTCCATCCTTTTCTGTTTCACATCGTTTTTCTCCTGATTGTAGTCAAGTATCTTCAGTAGTGTTAGATTATTTCCATGCTAAATACTGACAATATGGTGTTTTACTCCTCGGCTTAAGTTAAATGTCCACATCCTTTGTTTTTGTTGGCTACCAATAAAGATAAAAGCTTTAACTCGTTTGTGGCAGTTACCGCACAATTGTCCTTGAAAAACGAAATTATCTTTGAGGTTGCTTATTCAGCTACCAATACACACCTCTCTCCATTCACCTCTTCCTATTTCACAACGGTCCTTTATAGTCTTGATAGTTTTAGGAAAAGTTAATGCATTTTTGAAGACCCGGTAGCTAAAGATAAACTAGGTGAAGGCCTATTTTATTTAACACCAGAACAACGGAAACTATTAGAGAGAAAGGATGCCCGTAGAGACGGCATCGGCTTGGACATACTGAACCGTGGGTTATGTGAGGTTGTGGATGAGAACTCTCATCATTACAAGAACAAGGCCTTTCCATTTCAGTTTGCAAGCTCCAGTGGTCTAAGTCGTTGGCCCGAAGAAGACGTTGTCACCAAATATAGCAAGAGCGCAGAGGGCAAAGAAAATCCAACATGATTCATGGACCCTTTCATCACCTTAGCTCAGATAAATCTCGGGGAAAGAAAGTTGTACTGAGTTTGATCCTCTATGTCGTGCAGGAAGCAAAGCGGGCTGGCTGGTGTGACTTTTCTTGCCAGAACCGTTGCAAAAAATCCTGCTAATTAGCCAACAATGTCTTTGTGAAATGTCATTAACGCCTGGGTCAGCAACTTTTAAATTCCATAGGATTTAAGGACTGGTGTGAAGTGAAGCGTCTCTGCCTTGTCTATTACATTTTTGCGCGTACTGATGTGCGAGTTGAATTGGCCCTGTGATGTATTACTCATCTTCGCATAAATCATTCGCATTTCAAAACGAGGTTGTGTGCCATAGTTTAAGCCTATGTGTGTTAAGCATAGGCTACATGGTAAATTGTAAATAGGCGTTGATCTCAGGTGTCTCAGGGTGCGCGTAAATTGATTGTTCGGTCTCGCCCATTGCCTTTCTAACAATGAAATGGTATGCAGACATCAAAGGGTTAAGGATACAGGACTGCTGGGGAGCAACCGCTGATCTCCCCTAATGACCTCGTAAGTAAAAGTCAATTACTTCTGCGTCATGATCAGAAAGTATAAATCCCCGGGGGACTTTTGAGTCTTAGAGTCTCTAATTAGTACTATTTCACTTTTATTTATAGCAAAAAGTCTGCTACACAACCAATCTCAAAGAGTTTATTTAATGGTAATTTGGGGGAAGAAACTGACTTTTTATGACGGATTACTCTGTCCAGCGTTTGACATTTGCAGAGGGCTAACTTAGCAGTCCAGGGGATCCCTGAAGATTTTCTCCATATAAATATTACACCTGCCCATGGAATGAAGACACAATAGAGCATGATTGTTCATTGTGTCTTTCCTATCAAACCTGATGAAATTGTTCACTGAGGTATGTTACCTCAGTGAATAGCTCTGGGCACAATTTCTGCAAGCTGGGTGACGCCTACGCCAAACATGCATTAACGTCTGGCAGGCCCTGGAACAGTGTTGATGTGTGTCTGTTTATGTGTCTGTGTGTGTATGCGCACGCATCTGTGTGGCACTGGAACAGTGATGATGAGTGTGTATGTGTGTGTGTGTGAGAGAGAGAGTATGTGCACAAATCTGTGTGCTGTGCCTTCTCCAGCCTGTCAATCTCTCCATCACTGTATCTCTGACTTCGATCAGACATGTTGTTCTTTTCTTTTTTTTCCTTCCTCTTATCAAATGCATACAGGGTTTTAATATGAGTCCCCGAAGTTACGGTTGGGGTCAAAATTATTTGCCATCCAACTAGTTCCAGAGCTAATAAAAACTTACCTTTCAGGGAAATTAAAATAAATGTGTGCCTTCTGTATGATCTAATTTGTTTCTCTCTTTGTGCTTCACAGGACGTTACACAGTCAGTCTCCCTTGTTGTCGGACCAGCAATTGACAAACATGGGAAGTAAGACCCTTCCAGCTCCAGTCCCTCTCCATCCCTCCCTGCAGCTGGCCAACTACTCGCTTCTGCAGACCTCCAATGGCTTCCAGCTCCCCTCAGATCATGTGCCCAGCGTCTACAGCTTCAGTGCCCTGCACGCTGTGCACCTGCACCAGTGGACTCTGGGCTACCCGCCGTTTGCCCTGCCCCGCTGCACATTCTCCAAGCTCCCTGGCCTGGTGGACGGCCGCTTCCCTCTGCCCTCCATCCCTCTCTTTCCACACCTGGTTCAGCCAAACAAGCAGGACTCCTCTGGGACCGGCCCTGGCAGCACGGGTAGCGGCTCGGGCAAGAGCAAGCCCCGGTTTGACTTTGCCAACCTGGCGGCAGCAGCTACCCAGGAGGACCCCCTGAAGGCGGAGGACCTGAGTGCCAGTGCGGCACCGGCCCACCCTCCTGCACTGGGCTGCCTGCTGGACGTGGCCAAGCTCTCCCCAGAGAGGAAGCCCAGCCGAGGGCGCCTGCCGTCCAAGACCAAGAAGGAGTTTGTGTGCAAGTTTTGCGGACGTCACTTCACTAAGTCCTATAACCTGCTGATTCACGAGCGCACACACACAGATGAGAGGCCGTACACCTGTGACATCTGCCACAAAGCCTTCAGACGACAGGACCACTTGAGAGATCACAGGTATGTCCGACCTGTTTACAACTCCTGTATGGAAATAGGGCAATTTGAGAATATAAATAACATAAAATATGTTGATAGAGTTAAGGAACATACATTTTCAGATATAGCATACACTATTCAGACATTAAGCATTTTTTATTCGTCATAATTAATATGTGAGTGTGCTTGTAAATGTGTTTGGCAGATGTTGCTTTTATGGGGAGCGCATTAGGACCAAGCATGTCTGTGGCTCTGCAAACAACTGTTGAGCTGTCATATAACATTCCTTCTTTTGTCTGTTCTGCCCTGCAGATACATTCACTCAAAAGAGAAGCCTTTCAAATGCCAAGAGTGCGGGAAGGGATTCTGTCAGTCGAGGACGCTGGCGGTCCACAAAACATTGCACATGCAGGTCAAGGAGCTGAAGCCTGCCAAGATAAAGTGACGTCAATGGCCAAAACAAACAAGCATTACGGGGACACTGGAAGAACAACGACCAACAAAAATGACAAGGCACAGAGACAGTATTGTTCCTGGGCAACATGACCACAGTGTAAATTATACACATTTTTGATCATCACACCAAAGAGGGATACGTGAAAGTATTCCCAGAGAAAAAAGAAGAAATTCTTGTATCATGGAGAGACAGCGTTTCTTCTGCCAAAAGTGCTATTGAATAACCTGGAATTTAAATAATGTGCAGAGACTCAACAGAAGGGACACATTGGAGCTTTTTTCACAATACTGGTCTGCTTTGTTTTGTTTCGGGGTTTTAAAAATTTTTTTTATTTGGACAACTGTTCTCTGGACAACAGTGTATGAGGTTATTGAGAAACGACCGGTCAGAATTAGAATTGATCCATTGAATGTGATCTTGATGCTTTTGTGTTGACGGCCGTGGACAGGTTATTTTGATACTGTTCAGATGCATGTATGAAATAAAAAAGGCAGTCCTAAGAGGTGTTTGTAAACTTATGGTGGTGGCCAGTGACACAGCCATTGTCTCTTCTGTGAGAAATCAACATTCCATTGTAATTTTTGTACAGATTTACCTTTTTTTGTATAATTGTTATTTGGCACTTTAACCTGATTATTGTTTATTTACATATATCACTGGATCCCCTAAACTTATTTTAAAAAAATAAATAGTCATTTTCTAAACAAGTTCACTGTGGATGATTTGGGTGAGTGTCTGACATTGGTTTAACAGGAAATGGTTTTGCTTCCGATACATGTGTCAAAAGTGACTATGTTTCATGTATTCAACAACAGTGACCAACCATTCTTACTTTTTAGTATTTATTTATGCCTGCTGGCTATTAGGCAAATTGAATGTGTGGAGGATTTCTGTGTTTCAAAAGAACTGTATGTTTTGCAGTAAACAAAGCACAGTGTATAAGATACAGGAAGAAAAAACTTTCATCTGGCGAAAAATTCACAATACACAATTGGCAATCATGAGCTCTTACTGCCTAAGTTAAGCATATATGGAGTTTTCACAGCTCTCATTGAATCAACATCACAATTTTAAACTGATATCCTAAATTTGATAGTGATTGTTAGCACACCAGTATACATCAGTGTGGATTGAGGATCAAATGTGAAGGGGCTTATCGTGGCAATGAAGCCCAGACACATCAGCACACAAAAGACAGGTGTGATCATGACTATCAGACTTGTGTATTGCAAACATAAAAACACACCTCTCAGAAACACCCTGAGAACACACACACACATTACTCAATCCTTTTGATGTTAAACAAGATGACTTATCTTGGAAAGGTACCATTTGTGAACTGTTAGTTGTAACATGAACTCTGAATCCATCAGACCATGATCTCTTAAATTTGTTAGCAGCCACTGACCACAGTCTAGTTTAACTCATAATAAAACAGAATATTGTCTAATGGGAATAAGCTACAAACAAAATTATAAACACACTGCAACTATATTAAATTAGTTAAATAGTTCATTTAACTTAATTTGCATTTACAAAACCTCACAAATGCACACACACGCACAGAAACACAAGCATGGTATGAAGTTAAAGGGAAAATCTGGTGTGAATCAATTTATATCACACTTTTTGCAGGTCATTGGATTCTGTCAGTAGGGAGAAGAATGTGAAAATGGGATACAACAGAAACCAAATAACAATCACAGGAGCTGACATTAAGTGAATAGGGACCAGTGAAAATGAAACTTAAATATGTGCCCCATTCAATGAGTGTTAGCAGGCAGTTCACTATTGGCTCTATGTTGAATGAAAACTGTTCTGCTCCTCTGCCTCCCCCACAGCATTTGGTGACCAGGAACAACAGGTTCATGGATTGATTGACATTGTATGTCTCCTATAACTCTAGTGCCTTTGGCTCTCTTTACAAATGAGCAGTGTACTGCCAGCATGTTCTCTAACCACATAAGCAGTTAGTCTACATTACTTCATCAAATATAGGACTGTTCTTGTCACACTTGAAAGTGTGCCAATTAAACTGGGATTTACTTTGGATCGGATAGGCATGCTGAATTAATGTGTGTAAAGTGACCCAAAGAAGCATGACATTTTGTTCCCTCTCACCACAGTCATATTTCCCACGTCTTGGTTTTGTGAACATAGGCAAGAATAAACACACTCATTTCTATGCATAACCAAGTCTAGTGGTTACACCAGCTGTTCCTATGGAGTATGATTTACCAGTGAAAGGAGTGTCCACATTTGGAGAACAGCAAAAACCACTAACAGAAACTCTTGTTATCTCCCATATTTTCATCTAGACCACAACCCCATTCAAACCAGTGTTTGTTTTTCTCTAAACCAAAGCGAAAAACAACATTACAACAATTAGATAATCATATCAGCCTTATGTCAGTAAGGGAATGAGGTTGAGGTTGAGTGTAAATGTTTCACTGTGTTTGTGAGCCCTGACTTCCCTGAAGTTCACTGATTCTGTCAGTGGGGACACTGCAGAGCTACTGTGGTCTTTCCTTTCCAAGAACAGAGAGAGAGAGAGAGAGAGAGAGAGAGAGAGAGAGAGAGAGAGAGATAACAGTGGCAATCCTCAATACAAACGTTTCATCCTACTATCATCCTTCAGTTCATTTTACAAACGAAAGAGAGGCCTATTGGCTAGCAGGCTGTTGTCTATTTTACTAAACAGAAACATTACTGGATAGCCATGTTGGCTGTTCTGGGACAATGAAGAACAAAACAGAATTATGTTACACTCATTTTTTATTTTAATGCATTAAATTATGATGTTGTTAATAACATGTCAATGTGAAGGTTAATAACAGTGTCAAGCATTACAACTTCTGAAACTACAAGGCCATGCTCAACAGACTGCACCCAAAAACAGCCCCCCTTCCTTTCCTCCTCCTCCGTTTCAATTATCAACCTGTGACATAGCAAAACACTGAACATGTTAAATGGGTGAACTGAACTTCTGTCCGAGGCCCAAATCCCCTCAGAGGCTCTGAAGTGCGTGAGAATGTTTATGACAAGGGTGATGTGCTTTATGGCAGGGGCTCGCTGCTTGCCGTGAAGGGGGAGGGAGAGTTCACAGGATGGAGAGCCCTGCTGTTCACCGGCTCTCTGGAAGTCAGGAACCCATCTCTCCGTCAACGTCTCCCTGACCCTCGGCCAAAAGAGCCAGGGACACACGCTGGACCGATGGCGCAGCCGACACAGCTGGACGAGGAGCGCCACGGTGGCCCAGGGCTACGTGACTACCAGCCAGCCCACCGCAGGTGCGGGAGCACTAGGGGGGTTAATAACAATTCTTTTACAGCGTCGCCAGAGATGTTTCCTTCTACCATTCGGCATCTCAAAATGCAGCTGCGTTTTATTATTTTTTTGGTCCTTGGGCCATAGGGGATTGTTAAAAGCCTACTTTGTCTGGCCGTGATGTCATTAGCAACTACCGTTTGCCGATTTCAATGATGTGATTTAGAGGAGTTTCCCTGAAGGCCTCGCAGGCAGCGGACGGTGGCGATGGTGCTGACATGTTTAGGGCCTTGGCCAGGGGTGACATGGAGGGCGGCAGGATGAGCAGACGACAGGCTGACAGACGCGACAGCCAGAGGGACCCACAGAGCCGTCCCTCCCCCGATCCTTCCTTTCCTCCGGTAAAGAAAAGGGAAATCGACTGGGCAAAGATGTGGGCCCCCAATTTTAGAAAAGAACAGAGGAAGTCCTGGGAGGTGAAAGCAGGTCTCGATGAAAATGGTGTCCACTTGGTCGGCAACCCCCGTCACCTTAGCAGCAGAAGGTGCACACAATATCATTGTCAACACGGCACTATATATAAAACCTTCAGCTGGTTGACAGGAAGGACTGGTACTCCAGAGGGAAAATTAGAGGTGATTCATCCAGGACTGTAAAAACACCACTAACAACCATAGAAAAACTTGGAAAGAATAATACCCTTAATGGTGAAAACTTCACACATAAAATGGAGAACAAATTTTCTTTGAATGTTAAGGACGTGAACCATAAATGTGTCATATATCACTCGAGTCTGTGAATTTGATCAGGTGTTTAACCGCCAAATGACATTTTGTTTCCATGGCTCGCACAAACACAGCACACACACTGATGGATGAACACTGATAATAAGGACTTTTATGGAGTCACAGAGTCAAAGTCATACACAAAACATTTGGATTAAATGTAATGTAAACCATACAAAGAGAAAATAAATCATTGCCTATTATTACAAATTCAAATCTGGTCAAAAAAGTGAAGTGACTTAAACCTCAAGTCACTTGTCAGTCCTTTTGTCAGTGCCTTGTGAATTCCTGTTCTAAAGTAGAGACTACAGCTAAACTTTAAAAACAGAGATAGTTGAACATATCCATAAAATGAAGAGATGCTTAACAAAAGCATGAATTGCAGAGTTAAGCTCATAGAGATCTCTGTGACCTTATTAACCCTGTGAATGCATGCAATCAGAGGTCAGTATTTCTTTTGCCTCTGCATGGGTAGTATGTTTTCCCCCCAAACTGGCAGACCATAAACTAGCTAAAGATGCACAAAAGTTGACTGCAAAACTTGAGAAAACAACAGAGGGCATTTTATACAATAATGCCAATGACATCAATAAATGTGATATTGGGTACCTCACCCAATTTAGTTGGAGAATGGCTTTCAGATCAGTCGTATCTTTTCCAGCAAACCCAACCCCCCCCCCCCCACACACACACACACACACCCACATGCATAATTTTAAGAGTGCATGTCCTTTCCTGAGATGGATGAAAAGTAAAATTACCAGTAATAGTCATAAAAGCCGACGACCTTTGCACACTGGGCACATGGGAAAATGTCACAGTTGAAATCAAGTGAAAACAATCATTTTAGGAGGCAAGAACAATTCAAACGTGAGGTATTTCCCAGCATTATTTTTGTCACCTTGTGACCTCAAAGAACGGTCTCCAAATGGTTATTTACCCCGTTTGGAATATGCTTTTATTATTTATTTATATATCCCAGACAATCAAACCAAACAATAAATGTAATAAATTCAGAACAATAAAATGAATGACAGATCTGACAGAATGAAATATAAAAATGGCTCTGGAGGGGATTGGTTCATCAAATAATAAATCTCAATAAAAGGTTAACACTTTGCGAGCATATTTGAGATACACTAGTTTAGCCTATTACCTCAGCCTATAGTGTTCCAAAAAATAAATGTTCCCATGCCCAAGACTCTGTTACTTCACGAAATACAAATTTATTGCGGCAACACTGGTTTATGATATAATTGCAACAATCTCAAATATAATTGAAGAATAATTTTAGTAGGCACAAGGCCCTCAGAGATGTGAAGCAAAGCCAAAAAGAAGAAAAGCTATTACCTTCAGGACCCATAAGATGGGCTGCTGGTGAAATAATATAATTCAGGCTATAATACCCTGTCTGCAATTTGCACTGGAATCTGAGCCATTTCTATAGCCATTACAGTGCAACCACAGTTCACCGAAATCCATTATCAAAGTTGTTTAACTCAATTCACTTAAAAAGCACCAACCTATCTCATTTAACCTCCTTTTGTATTCATACAAGAGCAAAAGAACATTTCTTCAGATAAAAGAGGGAAATCCAAAGAAAATATAACCAAATATGATAATAAAAAATAATAAAATATGATGACAGACTTCGCCTGTGTTTGCCCAAATAAAACTAGTGAGGTCATGGGTCAAAGCCAGGTCAATATCCATGAGCTGAATGTTAGACCTGATGCATAGCCAGCTGGTATCAGCAGAGCAAAGCTCTGTTGATTTGTGAAAAGTATGTTCAATTCGGTGGTGAGCGCTGAGCTATATGCAAGTTCATCTCAGAGTAACTTTTTGAAATAATAAATAAATCAAATTATACCCTTAAAGGCAGTTGCCTTACATGGTTGAGTGATAGAATGACGAGGAAAAACTGACTCTTGCCTCAGTTCCAAACAATGAATACCACTGTATTGAGAATATTAATATTTAATTTTTCAAGGCTATTTCAGCTTGTTATTCATCTTTGTGATCTCTGTGCCTATGTGCTGCTTTGTACAGTCAATACAATAAAATATTACTGCAATACACCTAGTTTGTATTTTTCCAGATGGCAACATGACTGCGATGGTTGAAATGAATATGTTTCAGTACACTTCAGACTTTCAAATATAAATATTAAGCAATGGCTAAACCGTGTACAAAAGTCATTGGCACAGGACCACACAACAAAGAACATCTCATAGCGATTAGGAATTTCTCAGTTGACTCACCAAACAACATTGCCACTTAATGCACAGCTCATTTAAAAGCACAAATGCCACACTGCATGTCAGTGGAAGAATACGTGACACAGGCAGCCAAATGTATTGGCTGTTACTTTGTGTCTATGTGGTATTATGTGTTCTATTTCTTGGATTCATGGGAGAAAGAACAAATGCCACTTTTACAGTTGTGAAATAAAGAAGGCACGTCAAGTTCAGTCATAAAACCTGGGTATTTTCCACTGGCCTCCGAATGTTCAGTATGACATAGTTGAACATGATATTTATATCCTGAGCTCTGCAGCTCAATAATGCCCCTTCATCAAGGCCTTTTAAACAAGGCTCTGAAGCGCACCTCACGTCCAATAACCCGTCACACTTCAGTACATGCTGACCCGGCAAAATTTCTGATTGGCAGCTGAGGCTGAAAAGGAATAAAAGTCACAAAAAATAAAAGGTTTGATAAGTTATTATGGAGAGGCTAACATGAACATAAGAAGACATTATGCATTTGGAAGCCTGTACTGTACGGCTTTGTGTGAGTTGCAATTAGGAAGGATGAGAGCTGAGATTTTGACTCATTAATGATGCAATTAATTAGCCAGGCTAACGCCGCCTAGTGCTTCTGGTCAATTTCATTTACCTCCACCAACTAGTCAGGGAACTAATCATGGGCGGCGGGTGGTCCTGACGTTTGGGGAGGCTGCGTGACCAACTTTTATACACAGTGCAAGGACGGAACTGCTGGCCATTAGATTAACCATTGGCAAGAGTCTCAGAAAGAATAATATCAGCAATTATAATGATCAATAATAACCAAAACAAAATCAAACTTTATTTTTTATCTAAGAACAATTCAAATTCAATTGAAATCAGTTAGCAGGCTGTCCACTGTCCGTCTGTCTCTCCTTCTCTCTTCCCTATCTTTGGACTTCGGTGCTATGATAAGGAGAGATGGGGGTGGGGGAAGAGAATTGTGCTGGCTGCAGAAATGTGATGTTTTTCTTTTTCTTTCTTTTGGAAAAACGACCGTATATCCATGCTGATATGAGACTAGCCTACATTTTTAAATTCCCGCGCTAGAGCGGCTACTAGCGGCTGATTGGCTATTTTTGTTTTTGGCCTAAAACTAACGTGATCTGACTCTGTCTTTCACCATGGTAACGCTCCCATGGTAACATACTCACTCCCTACTTGTCATAAATATACGGCACAGGTTGTAGAGATAGAGGGCTGTTCCACTGAGATCACAAGATTCTACCATCACTGGACGCAGCATCTACTGCTGCGGCTGCTGCGTTCAAACTTAAATCATCTATAAAACTATTCACACATCTGGCGCATTTCCACTACAGGGTAAAACACCGGTGTTTGGGGTAAAGTCTCGGACTTGGCGTCTTTCCATTATCGGGGCTGGCCCAGTGCCGGGTCTTAAACGGCCTCAGGCCGGCCCCGGAGTTGGGCAGGGCCGAACCGAGGACAGACCAAGGACTTCGAATGGGAGTGGGAATGGAATCAAACGTAATAATAAGTAGGCTAAAAATTTTTTTTGCCTAACCAGTGTACGTTATTTTCACGATTTCCCAGCATTAATTTTGGGGAGGCTAAGCCTCTCCAAGCCTACATTACGCGCCGCCCATGGAACTAATGATTAGCTTCTGGTCGCTCCGAATATAAATCGTGTTGGCCAATCAGCGAACAGATTGGGGGCTGAAGGCGATGACGTTGTACTCCAGCGCTCAATCTGAAATTTCTGGTGTAATTCGAGCAGCACTGAACGAAGCTTAAGAGATGGATGTTGGCGAAGCTATGTGCTCTGTTTTGGAAACGATTCCTGACATTAAGGAGTTAAAGCCAGAACAAGTATGTGAAACGAAGTGAATAGCCTTATCAAATCAGGCTATTTAGCACCTTGGTTAGCTGGCATAGTTGGCTTAGTTAGTTAATTGATTCATCACAATTTCTAACTAATCTAACGTTTCAGCAATTGAAAATTAAAGTGAAGTCATAGGAGATATAACATTGGTTGGACTGAGCTGAAAACCGAAGGGGAAAAGCAGGAAAACCCCGCCCACCGTCAAGCGAACGAATGCCTATGGCTGGGGCTTAGCACGAAGTGAAACAAAGCCAAATCAGGCTAGCAATTAATAGGATGCACCATGAACAAACTGGGGCAGTTAAAAACTGGATGCTTTTGGTAAAAGTTATTACTAGGAGGCCAGCAGCTCCCAGCTGGGTGAGTGGAAGGCTACCCACTCACTGGGTGTCTGCTATCTCTGCTGAGGTAGATCAGACTCATGATCTGGAAGATCAAGAGGACAAAGACAAAGGCCCCTAAGACAAAACAACTACAAATGTACAGACTGAGAGGAAGAGCAAGATTGTACAATCTGAAGGTGATGAATACATGTCCTCCTGCCTCAGTACATGACCAATTTAAAGTGTACAAAAATATATTGGATTCTTTAGATCTACAGTCTAAGAGTAGTAGAGTAACATAAACACTGGCCAATTTGTTGTGTAGACATCTCTGCCACAGGATAATGCATGGCAGTGGATACAGTGTTACTCTATAGGACTACATTTCAATCGGTGTTAATGTGTGCCCAATTATTCAACTCCTACTGAGTAAAATATACACTGCCCCATTGGCTGTGCATGAATAACTAGACTTTCATATTTTACTCTGTGATCAAAAAAACAACAACTAATATTTCCTTCTTCACCAGTAAAACTGGGAGAGTGACTTCAACATTTTGAATGTCTAGATGTTTGCATGGTCAATCTGTTCCACATCCTTATCTTGCTACATCAAATGGCTTTTACTTGGCCCATCTTTTGTGAGATCAGGCCAGTGCTTTACAGATGACTTGAACAGTTACATATGCTTGCATAAACTTCATAGTTCACCCTTAGCTGTTGAAATAGTTACCATGAAGTTAGATTGGGGCCCAATCAGATGTCCCATCGCCAAAGTTATTATCAGAATTCATAGATAGGTATTATGTCGTTTGATTGAATTTCATCACGGATTCTATTGCATTCTTCATCAAAACAGCCAGAACAGTGAGGTAATTCCAAATAACGTAATATGTATTTTTTCCCCCTCCTTCAGATCAGCATAACTGTACAAGAGCAGCATTTCTTTCTTTTTCATGTGACAAATTTGACTTGAGCCGAGTGCGTTGCTATAATTTGATTCTCTTTAATGGAAGATTTCTCTTTGTGATGTTGTGGATGTTGTAGCTAGTGTGCTAGTACACTTCACTTTGGCTAAGAGTAGGCAGAAAGCAGGCACACAGTCTCTTTCATAAAAGATGAAGGAGCCAGGGTTTGGGGTTTTTGTGGGGTGGTATGACTTGTAACCGACACATCGTGTGGTTCATGGAAAAAAAAAACAGTGCCAAGCTGTACATTTTTAAGTGAAATTAGTTCATACAGTTTGGGGGAGGGTCACATTGCCTCGACCCAAGAATCTTTTTTAAATTTAGTTCATCCCCAAAACCATGGCCAATAGATCTGATGATTTGTCACAGTGGGTTTGGTTACACGGTGGTGACAACAAACACAGCCAGCTGTGGACTGCACCCTATTAGCTTAACCTTAACAGGACATTGCCAATTATATTAATCAGAATGCTGGCCAACATCACTGGCCCTGAAGGATGTATGTTACCAGAAGAGATGCTGAGAGTTGATTAGCATCATCATATGGGCTTCTGATTAGCAGCCAAATAAACACAAGGACATTCGCTAACATTTTGAAACAAGTAGTCTTTCTAGTCTATATTTGTAGATAGTGTTTAGGGAGCCAGGGGTCATCTTTTACTTCATTCTTTCTTCTGATTTAATAGTGATTCAGGTCATATCATCTTTCACATCAGGACATAATCTAATAGAAAATATATTTTAAAAAGTATATTTTCTGTGTGTGTGTGTATGTGTGTGTGCATGCATGTGTGCGCGGGTGTATGCATGTGATATTATATGGCACACCGCTCACTGGTTTTTGGAAACCCTGTTGAATGTGCTTCATATTGCAATGGAATTTCAAATTAGGCTTGTCTACCACCAGTGCTTCATATTTTGGCCTTTTAATGCTTACAGGAAGTATATAGTGTCGTAAAAACCAAGGCCAAAATATATCAGAGGAGTTGCACAATAATGAAGGCATTCATGCATTTTACAAGACTAGAGACGGCCTTTTGTTGAAGCAACACACACTAAACAGTGTACGTTTTTACACATAACACTGGAGAAGATCATATTTCTTTATAGTTCATATTCGCCCATCTTTATTTGATAAGAAATGTTTCTAATTAATGAATGTATTAGAACTTCCTTAGCACTGAGCAATGCTAACAATGAAATAATGTAATAGGCTACACCTCATTGGTAAAAAAGAGTATGACTGAAAATCACTTGCAAATAAGGCACAAAAGAAAAAAAAAAAAAACGACTTCACAATGCAGATGTTTAATTCAAGAAAGAAAGGCATCCAATGTGTCTGAAGAAAATAGCTGGTAAATGTTTGTAGAGGCTGTTAAACAGATGCATTCAATTCTCTTTTACAGTCCAAATAGTGAGGAAATGCAGTGTTTTTGGTTTGGCTAATGCTTCTAGCAGTAACAGGTGCTGCTGCAATTGGGAGGTATGATTTGCCCACAACATTGTAATATTTAAGACTTTCCATGGAACACCCCGAGGTATTCAGTCCTTTGGGGCAATTTAAAATGCGTATAGCCTGACATGCGGCAGGTTTAGAAATTGGCGAGAGGCGAACGGATTACTGCAACACAAACATGTTTGTTTAATTATGTTAAAAGTACAGGAAGTTGTAGGCTGCCAGGAATATCTACCCAATTTGAAAAGAAACCAGAGGAGTATGCAACCAAATACATTTTTTCCCAAAATATGTAACTGATCCTTGAAAGTATTAACTTCACAACCTGCTACATCTGGTGTTGTTGTTCCACATTATAATTACTCTTACCCCTTGGCAACACAAAGCTTACAGGACCGCTGACAGTGAGGGTCTCCTGAGAGCAATCTGAATATCATAATGTCCAGAAATACAGTGAAAATGACCTGTATTCTTTGATTAAAAGGGCTCATCAGAAAGAACAGAAGTATCCACCAAGGTTAGAGTAGTTGTTTTTTACACCCCAGTGCTGACTTGGAAGAGGGGTGGGGATGGGTGCTTTCAGAAGCTGAAGACCAACCAAATGTGCTGCACCCTTCAAAATGCCCTTTGAGGGAGTGAGTTAGGAGTAATTGAAACGAATCCACCTGCTTTTGCTGTGGATGTCTATCTAAAACCTCTCTTTCTGGTTATCTTCTTAGGCTGTCAATGGGTTTAGCATTATCTCACCAACACATTGTGCTATACTGACTAGGTTGCCCTACAAAGATAAGGACAAGTTCTATTATAATAGTTACTGAAACTGAGATCATTGTCACTGATCGTGAGGAAAGGGTTAGGTTTAGGGTTAGGGTTCATCGGACTAATAAAAATGGCTTTGGTTGTCTTTTTCTCATGTTTTAGTGTATGAGTAATGGCATTCAAACATTCATCTGCGATTCATTTCTAAAGTGACAGAACCAAGTTATTTGAGGTAGACTAGTAGCAAACTGGCTGCTTTAACTGGTGGCAGCCTTTCCTCAGAATGCCTAATTTGCAATCAGTCTCAGGGGGAGACCCCAGGGTTACAGCCCAAAACCAACAGAGGAGCACACCACCCGTGAGATGTGTTTACATGTTTGGGTTAGGACACTGCTCTGTAAACAGGCCCCCTCTGCTTCAGCTATGTTTGTGGCTCCGGCATTCTTTGCTCTATCAATCAGACTCAAGGACACATTGTCACATAGGTGACAATGCCCCTGTTAAGGTGTTCTACAAAAGCACACCCCAGTGGGTTTTGTCATCTTTGTAAGGCTGACGTTAAAACCTCAGGCACTCAAAGCAACCAGAATATACACTTAGTGACATTTGGCTGCAAGATTTGCAATTGCAAGAAGTGCTAAATGAACTGTATGACACTTAGAATCCTATATGTCAATTAATATTGACCTATATTGAATTAGAAATCTTACAAAAAATATAATAAAATCTTACTTTTGTCCTTCTGTTTCCTTTAATCTTTCTTATATTTACAGCATCATCTAATCTTGGTCCTGCTTGGTCCAAAGTCAAGCACTTTTCGACCTTTGTCAATGCAAAGTGTTGTACAAATAAATTTTATTTACTTACTTATGCTCTTTACTCAGCGGAAAGCATTTATGGATCCCATTAAGGCACTCTGATCAATTCACTACAGTTGCCTCGTACCTTGGAATTTATGTTTTCTAGTTAGCCAGATTGTAGGACCTGGCTCTCAGCGTCATCAGAGCCACATCCTTAATGATGACGAAACTCTGTGCTCTCTTTCACCTCTTTAACCGTTTTGATTTACATGTTGATGGCAAGATCTCTACTGGGTGACAGCACTAGCTGTGTCCAACGGGTTCCACCTCATGGAATTGATTAGCTCCATTGCATGACGACACACATTACATGAATCTTTCATCAGCTGGCTCTTGTCAGGCATCACAAACTCACTCTGGTCATCACACCCATGTGTCCCCACTAAGCAGTTCGCATGACAGGATAATGACCTCACTTTTAATATGAAAATGATAATAAAACGTTGCATAATGGTACACTTGGAAAGTCGTTTGTGTTCCCAGTCAGGATTGTCCTCTCCCCTTTAATCCTCCCTGTTGAAAGGTCAGACATGGCTGCTTCCCTTCAGCCATTCGGGGAGAAGGAGCGAACATGAGGGAGAGATTTAAAGATAAGGAGAGATAAAAACGACATACAAGACGTGGCCAACAAAAGGAGTGAAGGCAGTAAGGGGTCAGAAACAGAGGGAGATAAGAAAAGCAGGGGTCTGAAACAAATAAGGAGAAAAAAGATATGAATAATCTCAAAAGAGCCAAAACCATAGAGTGAACCGAAATCTGACTTCAATATTGGCGTTATTGTTATTATTATTATTATTATCAACTTTTTGTTCGTAGGGTTGATATGAAATTCCCCAGACCCGCTATGCCGGCACTGAGCTGGTCGACCTGCGTAGGCTCCCTGGCATCTGAAGTGTCCAGCTGGACGGACGCCCAGGAGCAGAGGTAGGGTGCGGAGCGAGAGAGGGAAGGAGAATGAAGGAAAAGTGTGGGAAAAGAGAAAGGACAGGTCCGCGGGAGAGTCGGAGAGGGTTTAGTAGTCCCAGAAGAACCCGCCATTAGCATGTGCAGGCCATAGAGATTATATATGAGCGAGAGGGCTGAAGTAGGAGAAGGAAGATGAGGAGGAGAAGGATGAGAAGGAGGAGGAGAAGAAGAAAAAGAAGGAGGAGGAAGAGGAGGAGGAGTACTACTTTTATGTTGCTTCAGACACCTTGATATTATCAGGAGCTTTCTTTTACATATTTTGAGGGTGGGGGGACTCGGGGGCAGCTGGGATATCTTTTGTTTTCACACAGGTCCCAAATATTTGAGTACTGGGGTCTAGTTCGTGTTAGGAAATTTTATTGTTCAAATATGAGTCAGCTGTTAAAAATTACACACATAATGTTTCACAGGATAACCAGGGTGGGGAGAAATTTGTGCTTCAAGGAAAAAAAAAAGATAAAGTATATCACTCCTCACAAAATGGGAATAAGGAATCCTTCCAGCTTTTATTCATTATCTGCTCCATGGTGTTTGAAAGGTGCAATGTCTTGCCTACTTCTTCCATTTCTTTTCCGCTTTTTTCTCTATTTTCTCTGTTCTCCCCCTCTATGTCAGACAGACATTAAGAATCTTTCTCTCTCTCTCTCTCTCTCTCTCTCACACACACACACACACACACACACAAACACTGTCACCATAACGTCTGTTTCCAAGAGGGGACAAACATTTTTTTAAACCACAATCTCAAGTTAACATTACTTGCCTGGAGCAGTGGTCCCTTTGAAATCCCATTTGTGCCCCTTTTAAATAATGTACACTTTGTCACAACATGCAACCAAGCATGACAAAATGCCAGCGAGATATTATTAATAAATCCCATGTTACATACATAATCACTTGCATATGTGATCCAAAAGCGCCATGCAACAATAACCCACAAAAAAATAAAAAATAAAAAAAATACGGTGAGGGAGGCATTCAAACAAAATCCAGCCGCATGAGATTGGTATAAATATTGGAACATTCCTGCAACGCATTTGTAACATTACTGAGCCAAAAGTTTTCTATTGGCAGGTGAACTTGGTCACAGTAATGGGTTGAAAGAAGAGACTTTATTACTCTGCCCCCAATCAGACATCTGATACAAACAAATGTTGTTTCAGGGAGGAAATGTACGTTTCAAGAGAGAGACTGTTGTTTGGCCTGCTGAGAACAGACTGAGAAGAACCTGATAGTATTTTACTGCTTTTTTTCTTCGTTTCTTGTGGAGACAATGACTTGTGTTTGCAAGGGTGGGCCCCGATTTAGGGGACATTGTAAAGCAACTCATTATCAGTTATTTTAATCTGGTTTACGGTTTGGGGGTTGACAAGGGGATTTCTTTGCTCCTTGTTAATATAAATGAACAAACACTGCTTACCGTTTGTGTCATGGTTGTTTTACGAGACATATACCAGACCCCTATTAGCTGTAATACAAGACAGTGTGTGTGTGTGTGCGCGTGTGTGTGTCTACAGTGTATGTGTGTGAGGGTATGCTTGCTCAAGTCAGCCTGCAAGGGACCCAACAGGTATATCAACTGCGCCTCTCATTTTAAATACCCTCTTGCATGTAATCAGTACAAAACTCTGGGAAATGTGTCTGGAAACGGAACATCACACTGATTAATCCATTAAATAATACGAATTCAAATTCAGATTTGTGAATGTTTTTCTTTTCTTCACCAGGATGACTTATTCGTCTGTCTGCACAGAGCACCTCTCTGAAATCTCACTGTGTTGGATAGGCTGGGCACTAGTGAACAGTAGACCTCTTCTGCACATTGTCTGTTTTTAATTCTCCTCTAACTGTATTAGCCCCCCACCCTGCTCGTGTGGTGCCAAGGTCCAGCTATGGTTATGGTTCAAGTCTTTTTGGATTTCCTCTGGTGTGATCAGGATGTTGGCGTAGGCCCTAATTTGGAGTCCCCCTTAAACATTACTGTCTGCCCTGAAGTAACACTGACTGGATGCACAAACAAATTGCATATGTAAATACAAAGCTCAAAATGTGCTCCTGAACACATGGAGGCAAATTAATATCTAAATTTAAATACTTAAACATAACAAATTGACAATGTTCTCATGTACAACTGTCAAGGGGTCCTGTAATTACCGCAGTAATTATTACTCAGCAGTAATTATTAGTCAGCAGTAACACAGTTCATGTTAAAACTGACCTTAAAGTTACCTCTGGTGGTACCCGAGGGAATGAAAGGAAAAAAAGGAAAAAGTTTGAGTGTGTGTGTGTGTGTTACTGTTGCTCCTATCATTTGAGCAATAAAGTAAGCTCCTGACTGCTTCTCTATAACTCAACAGGCAGCCCGATTAACAAAAGCCGTCAAGTGGGCCCTGCTGATCCTGCTGCTGATGAGAGCCTTTGATGTGCGAGGGTTCACAAGTCCCTTGGCTGGATAAGCACCAGTGAGATAACAGAGGATGCGAGTGAGGAACCCCCTCCATAAACAGTCGTTATCTTATCAGCTATCTAGAACCTCAATTCCATTCTTGGATTCATCACTTTCCAGACTTGAGATGTTAAGATGCAAATTTTATGTAATCCAGCAAATTACATTAGGTCTGGGCCAAGCCTTTATAGGCCCCTATAAGCATGATGTCTTCTGGGGGACCCCGACCTTGGTGCCCATAATTTAATCGATAATTCAAATGCATCCATCATCCATCACACACTATAAATCTATTACTTCTTCTATCACTTTCATTAGTTGTATCTTTGTGGCCATCATGTCTTTTTTTACTCTGTTTTAATCAGCAATTGCTAATAAATGCATAAAACATGCTTTTACAGTATAAATAATGTGTACTGAAAGTCACAATCTATAGATCCATATATCCATATATGCAAAGTTATCCAATTCTTCACATTTTGCTTTCAGTGTAGCAAACAATCTAAACTAGCCCAACAGAATAGGAGCAGTTGATGCAGATTCTGTATAGCATTTGAAAAATTGGATAAATCATGCTTAAATGTGTTTGGAATGGAGTTTATGAAGTATGTAGCCCAGCTTCAATTCAACATCAAAATCTATCAAACGTTTAGCTTATCTACTCTGTCTAGGCCATTATTGACCCTGCTCATCTTCTGCAAACTTGGAAAGAGGGTGACTGTGGTTGGACACCACCTCCGCAAACAAATTAAATTTCTTTTGACAATATTACACGCAACAGAAATTATTATTAACAAGGAATCTATAGCTATCCAACTATCAGAATTTAACAAGTTAACCTTACTTTTATTTTTTAAATGTCACATTTTTAAAATTAGTTATTAACAACTTCAGACAAGGCTTCTGACAGGGTATAGACTGTTAGATCTGCTACCTTACATAGATGCGCAAAGTTATAATATAGTGCAGCCTTCTAAAAAATAAATTGGTAAACGTGTAAAAAAAAGTTTTCTCTGACACATTTATCTTGTAATGGCTTTACCAACATATATATTTTTATATTTAAAATCGCCATAGTTCCAAACCTCTTGCTGTATATCTCATTTATTTCCTGCACCAGATGAGAGAACCGACGTTCTGTTGTGTTAACATGAGAACAACGTGAGCCCAGTTCTGAGCGCAGTTCTGCAGTTATGAAACGGGAGCATTTTCTTGCCAGATAAACATTGAGCATTTTTAAAATAATAAAGTAAATAATAATATTCCATTCCCACATTAATTCTAAACTTTAGTGAAACTTCCAAACACTTAGGGGTGCCCTGGTGTCATGGGGACTATAAGGAGGCTTATGTCATGAATGCCTTGGGTCAACTCTGAGTTACTGCAAATCAGTGTGTCAAATCTAAATGCTTTGCATCTATGGGTACTTGTCACCATTTGTAAGCCCTTAGAATATAGCACAGAACAAACCATGGATCAAATATAGTGGAGATTTTGGCTGTTCCTCGATCATCATAGTGCTCAATCTTCTGTGCACAGAAGCATTCTGGGGCTAAAGGTGACAGAAGTTACAGCTAAGCTTCTCCACAGGAGCCAGAATCAAAAGAGCCAAAACATCGGTCAGGGCCTTCGTAAAAAAAAAAAAAAAACAAGGTGGTGCCCTGGACCAGCGTGGTGTGAACTCCTGGGGGTCACAGGCAGCCCTGACCCTCTTGCCCACTACCCCCAAACCAAAACCTTTCCAAAGCACCCTAAACCCCCCCTATATTGGGGGCTGGCTGGCTGTTGCTGGGCTGGCGCACAAGCTGTTTGTTTATTTAGCTTTGGTTTGGAAGCTGTCGGCTGATTAATGGCCCCGGTAAAATGGCTGCTGTTAGCCTCTGTCAAATCTAATTAGGGCCGAGCTCACTTTACTGAGGGTGCTGGCACGCTTGGGGGTCAGCAAGCCAGAGGGGCTCATGAGGCAGCCGTAAACACACACACACACAAACACACAAACAGATAGCAAGAGACAGACAGACAGACATGCAAACACATGCACGCACATACATGCACACAGACAACAGAATGGACAGAACGACAGACAGAGAGACACATACAGGAGGCAACAAACATTAACTAAGCACTACACAAAGCACACACACAAACATAAATAGGACCACATAACAACGGCAACACACTCACTTCACAGAAGGACACATAAACAGACACACAAACACACACAAGCTGAAGCGTAAACGTGGCGTATTTCCTCTCCAGGCTTGTTTGCTGACACTGCCCTTCCATCCAGTGGCTGGAAGCTTGGGTTCCCATCAGGCCCCCAGAAGATCAGCTCATCCAGGGCAGGAGCGAGAGAGGGGTGAAAGGGGGAAGAGGCAGGAGAGAGCGTACGGATGAGGCGGGGGTAGGGGGGTGGGTGTGGGCGGGGGGGCCGTCTGAGGCCAAAAAAGCGAGCGGCGCAGTGTTTTCTTTAAAAACTTCTGGTTTCAGAGACACTTGAGATAGGTATGTGTGGAGAGCTGCATCACAATGTCTTCCCTGTGACTTGCCTCCTCGGCTCCCCCCAAGAGCAAACACACAGGCCAGTGGCTCGAAGGAACTCCATGACCTCAGGGGGTGGCAGTAACACACAGGCAAGCATCCCCAGAATCCCTGCACGCTGCCAAAGTTAACAGATACAAGGTATTCGGTATCAAAGATCCCAATATTTGGCTCAAACAAACACAATAGCCATGGCAGAAATACAAGCTAAGGATCTCCCACTGATTATTGAAATAGAAAATGTTTAATTATGAACGTTGGGGAAATCAGGTTATGAAGCTGAGGCCACTTTGAGCTCAGCATCCTACTGGCTGTTCAAACATTGCTCAAACCCCAGTGCCTCTTCTACCCCTGGGCATCATTGTCAGTGGTCTGGTTGCTCAGGACTTTTGAAGTTAATTTCACCTCACAGCTTGGGTTGGAGAAGGGATGTTGTGTTAAATGGTGGCATACAAATTTGCCAAATATGTTGAAAGTCAACAATAAAAACCTGATAATTACTGAGAGGGAAGATACTTGGAAAGAGAGCTATCCACTTGTGTGGTCTGGCGCGGGGGATACATGACGGGCAATATAGACTGGAATTGGAGACCCTTTTGAGTTTACAGAATGCATTGCAGACATTGCTCAATAGTCTATGATGAATTCTCCTCATTTTCTGTAAAATGTAATAAAAGTAAAATAATGTGATAGATTGTATTGTGTTAGACAATGCAAATGAAAAAGACAGGAGTGAGGAAGGAGAAAATCTCAGAAAATCATTTATTCAGCCACACAAGAAAAAACTGGACTGTCTGGTTGCCCTGCCATGCTCAGCTGCCACAATAAAAAACAAGGAGTGAAAACTGGGTCAAGACAATTTATTTTTGCAACCAGTTAGATTGATTTTAAATGTTCTGGAATTTTAATGCAAATTATGAAAAATGCAAACAAAAAGGGGTATTTGCAAAGCTTTAAAATGCCATCACCTACCATGAAAACCAGCACATTGAATAAGATGCATAGCAATTTGTTCTTAGTCTTACAGAAATTATACCATAACAACTAAATTATATATAAACTAAAAGATATATTAATGCCATGCTGTATGTTTAAAATTACTGTTGATATCCTTAGTTCACTTTCAGTCATATATAGTTTAAATAAATCAATCAACTCATAAAATGCCATTAGGACAGTGTGTTTTTCTTTTTAAGCTATGTGGATACGTTTTTTTTTCTTTTTTAGATTTTTTTTATAGATACGTTATGATGTTTACATTTGCCCCATTTCCAGGTGTGATTTCTTTCCGTGGTTCCCCTTCATTGGAAGTCATTGTGTACATAAATTAATTACTTTTGGAATGCCTAAGGAGGCATAATTAATCATTAATTGCCGTTTTTATGGAGAAAGGAGAAATTATGTATTGTTAGGGATCCAAATAATGAGAAGTGACTGCACAAATAAATCTCTTTGGTGGAAAATGAATGAGTTGTTTATGTCCTGAAACCGCATATGTTCAGATGTAACACCATCTAGAAGAAATTCACTCTGTCACTATTCATTTTCTTAATGATTATGGGAGGAAATAGGACTGTGTGTTTGTGTGTGTGTGTTCAAGTATTCTTCAGTTCCTCTGTGCTTTACAGTATTTTGCTATCAACAGAGGGACCACTGATTTGTCAGTGAAAGGCAAAAACATTTTTTTTTAGATTTTAAGATTTATTTCAAATAAGTGCCTTCATGATAAAGCAGGGAAAATTTGAAAATTCTTTAAAAAATAAGATTTACAAAGATATTGGCATGGCGATAATTTCCAGCCCTTGTGGATAAAAACTTTCAGGAAGTTTATGGTTGAAACTAAAGAAAGTAAGATTTCCCTAGAGACCAAGGATCACTTTTCTTGTGGTTCTCATGGTATTGGACATATATTAACCTTAGCCATCATACTTTGTTTTGAATTACAGATAATCACATAAAATGACCAAATGACCAGAGTTCCTTTGGGACTCACTAAATATCTCTATATATCAATAAGCATTAAAAAAACATTCACAAATTTGCAACTATAATCCAGTCAACGATTTAGAACTTCATGGGAACTTGTCTACCTGAATGAGTACACTGTTTCAGTATAGTTCAATTCACATTTTTAATCCACTAAAAATACATGACAAATCCAGGACCAGGGCTACATCAGAGGTGCCCATGTTTTTTTGTGTGGTCGGATGGTTTGAAGGAATGACTACTCCAAGAACTCCCCCCTTTCTCTTTTTCTGTTCAAAGCAATCCATTTTTATTTGTCTTCCTCCTGAAAATGACACAGTTCAAGTGAACTCCTTCATGGGTCATACTGCTAACAATATTATGCTAGCATAACAAAGAAAAACACACAAAAAGGGAATGAGGGAAAAAATCAAAAAGGTTACTCCCTTTGATCAAAACAGAAAGAGCCATGGAGAGCCTGACTGTTGTTATGACGTAACACTTTTCGGAGTAATTTTCTCCATCCAGTATAATCAATGAATCACAGTGGAAATCGGATAAAAACACAGTTCACTTCTTCCATTTAGATTCAAAAGGAGTTTGGGTGTGTTATATACATTACATTCAATGGTCACCAGCATCTTGCAAGGTTAAAGGTCAGCTATGAAAGACCTTGCCATAATTAGAGTCATTTTTTTTGTAACAGAATGAAAAAGAGGAACACCCATGGTTTTGAACCTTTTGACATGCGCTTATTTTTCCATGTTTTATTTGATTTTCCTAATTGCAGGGTGTAACTGTATGTCAGGACAAATCACATGGATTCACAGCCACTTTCATATCCAGGAAATATTTTCCATTAATTTCAAATTCTATATGTTTAAGATGCCTTTTAGTTTACACACACTTGCTTATTACAAGTAGCTCACAGTTGGCCTAAGTAGGCTAGACTGTTAACAGTTCAGGAACGGCCTGTAACACATCAGTGCAGTAAGCTTTGAAAGTGAGCTTTGGGCATAACTTCATGTTCTTAGTTAACTTACCCATGAAAACATCCCGCACCAAACTAGTTGGATTTAAGCTTGTCTGGAGTAAAAGCTGATTCCACATGTCACATGTCACTTCCTGTCTATAAAATGAACAAAACTCAAAGAATTTAAAAACGTGCTGACACCTTTCATCTTTCACTGTAAATGGCAGACAGTTAATGCTCTCAGACTTCATGCCCAAAAGAAACGAGGGGGTGTAGGGGATATCTCTGAAACTAAAAGCACCCAACAAGCACCCAAGCTTCAACAGATTGCTGGATTTGTACCTGAAATTCACTCTAAGCCTGTCTCAAATACCCCAAAACAGTTGGATGTTATTTTTTCGGCTTAAGACTTGGCAGGTGTGTAACTTGATTCCCGATGGCAACAAGGAAGATTACAATATTTCTCCACAAAACCATTTTTCAGAAGGAGGGGCGCTAGAGAAGGGGGGTTCCTTTTGGCAGAAGGACAGTTGCTGCAAGCCTGCAGGTGTTTGGTAATTGGATTAATACTGGGCAAAAAAGGAATGCCAGTTGTCTGTGCATGGAAGAACTTTGAGGAGAGACACGTTTGTCTCTTAAAAAGCTGGCCCATGGAATGTGTGATGACAGGCCCAAACCTCCCCGTAGTCACTCTGCAAAGCTCTAGCGCACTGAAAGACTTTCAGAAAGTCTTTTAAAAACAAAAGCGGGTGAAAAAAAATCACCTTCAACTGCAAAAAGTTTATCTAAAACCCAAAACACAATAAAAAGCAGCGTGATGCAAGGGATGATGACGAGGACTGCAAGGGCCTCAGCAAAGTTTGATCTCCTTCCAAAAGCAACTTGGGGTAACCTTAGCCAAACATCCCCCGCACTCTGTGAGTTCCCAACGCCCTCTTGCCCAAGGTGTCTATATGAAGTGACTACTTTGTGAAGCTCTAGACAAAACAATTGTCACGCTGATGTTTCTTTCTTTAAACAAAAGACAAAAGATGGCAAGACGCTTGGGGAAACAGTGTCCCAATGTGCCAATGCATTCTGGGAGATATATGTTTGGTTTGATTTTGTTCTTTGGTTCAAAATGTTATTTTGAGTGACACAGCAAAGCATGTGGTCAAATACTACCATTGTGTAGTATATAACCACAGAACTTCAGTTAGCTAGTTTTGCTGATGTTTCTTTTGGAATGGTAATAAATCTTTTGCATACTGGACCGCTCATAAAGTGCTTTTCCAAAAAAAAAAAAGTATTTCAGGACACAGTGCAAAAGGTTGACACAGACACTAGTTATACGCTGGCAGTAAATCTATGGGCATTCTTCAACGCAAGTAGATGTCAACATTTTAGGTACCAGTGAAATTGCTGGCGCACACGTGCCTAAATTGGTTACACAAAATAGTTTTTTGTATCATGGGCATCAGTATATGGAGATTCTTCTATCACTTGTTCACATGAAACCAGCCTACTTAAAAAAAACTGATTTCAAGGAATACATAGCTTTGTTGTCTATAAACTAACTAATACCCCACGGCCCTATAAAAACACAGCTGATATCATTATTCACTTTATCTGGGCCTATGTCCATTGTTCCACGTTGTAATGCCTGTGGTCTGATCACTTAAGGGTGTTATTTTTTTATATGTGTAACAGTTATCACACTGAAATTGAACTTGGAAGCCAACCATTCCTGGAAATCTGCCTCATACTTTTTTAACCCTGATTTTAATTAATCAACTCTTCATTTCTTTACAGAAGCACTTCTGTCATCAGAGACAAGAAAAATATACCAACCTTTGATTGTGGAAAGAGTATATTTCATGAGAGCAATGCTACATTTCTCAGGCTATTTTTGTAATGATAACTTTGGAATATGATATTATTAAATTATAGCCTCTGAAGCAGGGCTGAGCTGAATGTATAGAAAGCAGGGTCATCTGTTGAACAGTGTTTTTTCAATCTTTTACATCATGTATCCATATTGTGGGATTCAATTTCCTCAGATTCTTGCAACTTAATCCAACTACATCCACATTCACTGCGAGTAACATTTTCTGCCCATGACCAGATTGCTGAACAGAGATTTCAAGACCAAGTCACCTTACAGTTTTCAAGTCATTTAAATGTATACATTTTTGCATTTACAGTAAATCAATAAAAAAGCTGGTCCAGTCATTTGAGTCAAACTCTATGTTTTATACTTAATATATTTCAGGGAAAGCTCTTAGTGTATTCTTTTAATGGCATTAGTCTGTCTTGCCTACAAGGGATCGGAATCTTGCATAATAAGTCAGTGTTTAAGTACAATGTGCCATCTCACACACTTTCAAGTGACATATCTCTCCCCAAACTTCAGTGGACGGGAGGAGCCAACTGTCACACACAGAAGACTTCACCAGCCAGACCTAAAAGGATGACATTTCCTGACCCAGTTCACATCATAAGACATTGCAAGGCACAGTTTAAGATCAGGATATAGTGAATGGGACCATGGGGTGTTTTCAGCCAAGCATTTTAGGCCTTACACGCCATTAAGCCTGGCAGCTTAAGTGCTCCGACAGGAAGAGTGCTTCTTGGATGTGGTGCGCTCATTCTCTCTCTCTCAGCCCTTACCTTTTTAGCTACTTGAAAGTTACAGAGAGCGTAATGCATCCTGACACAGGGTTTGGCTTTCATAATTTGGATGTGATTTTTGCCAATTCAGTATAAATAGAATAGTATAAAGTAATGAACAGGCATGATACCATGATACCAGCTGCACATGTACAGAATAAAAGAAAGTTTTTAATCTTGCACTTGTTTTTAATCCTGCGCTGCTTGTATTTTTGATATGTTTATATGTTTTGGGATGGCTTAGATGAGATGGTTTAGAGAAGATAATTGTGGCAGATAAATATTAGGAACAGTTCTGTATATACCTACAAAGAGTGAAAGTAAGTAAACTACATATTAAAATACGTGACCAAGTTAATGGAAACAGGTTCAAATTTTACTGTGAGTGATGCATAGGGCCAGATGCTATTAAAATAATGTCAAATAATGTTTGATTGATATAAGCTACAAGTGAAACCTTTAGTATCAAGTGAGTGAACTACAGTAACAATTGAATGAACCTGTGTATTACTGTTATTCAGCGTTTGGGCAGTACATGGTCCAGACTCATAAAGTTAATAAGGCGCACACACACACACACACACACACCACAGCCACAGCAGGCAAGCTGGTTGGACAAAGACACTAAAGCTTAAGACAGACATACAGACAGTTGTTCACTTACACAAACACCACACCCATGCCATGCACACCTTTCTCTTTCTCTCTCTCTCACACACACACCGTGTGACATTTATTATTGTCATTTCCGAGAGATAAGCATGATATCTGCAGATAGCAATTATTTTCATCCATGCTAACAAATAGCAGATATCTCATGCCATTACAGAGGAGCCTGGATGTAGGAATGACAAGAAAAACAAGAACAAGAAGAAAAATAAGAGAAAGAAGAAGCAGAGAAGAAGAAGCCGATGAATCTACTTCTCTCTGCTCTTTGGAGCCAACACTATCAATAGTACATTGGAAACCATTGTTATTCTTGCAGATGTTAGCAATAAGAGCTGCCTGGTGAATGCAGTGGGAAAAGGCATTAAGTAAAAGCAGACCCTGAAAATTACAGCAGGCTCTTATAATCATGCAAGCCATGCATTCTGCTGGATGGTACACTCTGTAGCACCTGGCTATATGCTGTTATGATTATTACATTTCTATAATTTCAAACAGACCTGTTCACATCACATTAATATTGTTTTAAATGGACATTTTGCCTATCAGCATAAACGGTTCCGTCAGAGCGGTGGTAAAAATGTGTGGGAGAGTACCGTGAGCAGGGCTTGGACTCGGTCCATATCTGCCCCTGTTCTCCCGAGCCATCACACTGGGCTCAGTCTGACAGCTCCTAACCACGAACTCTGACCCGCAGCCTGGCGGACGGACCACGGGGAGCGCTTCTATTCCGCATCTCCGCCCCCCCCCCCCCCCCCCCCCCCCCTTTTTTTACCCTCTAGACCAGTAGCAGATGAAGTGCCAAACAATGTTGGGAAAGGATGGAGCCCGGAGCCTGCCTGTGTATGGGGGTGAGAGGTTTAGAGGAAGGTTATGTAGAGATGAGATCACTGGTGGACACCTGGATATTATTCAGACTCATGGCCGAGACCCGTTGCAGTGGGAGGTCCCTGTTACACGTTCAAGAAACTGACAGTGGACATGACAGGACAGCTTTTCCACATCAGGGTAATTAGCCAAGAAGACTGCTCAAGTGAACATATTTATATTCCTCCTGAGGATTGAATAACAATACTAATAAAGCGGCAATAAAAATTGATAGCGAATTCCCCACAGATGATTTCATTCGTTTTTGCAGAAAACATCCGAATAAGGTTACTTTACAACATACCAAATTCTCAGTAGGTGCTCAAGACTATCAGAGATACAGACTGTTAATTTTACTGAGTCATTCTTTTTGTTTGGCTTTTCTAAATAGGCTGGCTTTTTGTTTTTATCGCAGCTTACCATCCCTGGCTTTTATTTAATGTGCCACGACGACAGATAGATGGCAGTAAATCCAATAACCAGACTGCCCCCTCATTTGCTTCAAAAGCTGTAAGCTTAAAGAGACAAAAGTTGACTGAAGAGGGGAGTTACTCCTTGCAAAGTGCCCCTGTGTGTCCCCCACGCCCCCATCATTCTGCCCTGTAGCAGCACTGTGAAAAATGAACAATCATCCTCTCAGCTAACCAATCCTAATCCTCAAGAGCCACAAACTACTCAGACAGTATGGAGGCAGAGGCTTTGCACCACTCTCTGAACAGGAGATGTCATTGAGAGGTTTATTATCAAAAAGAAGAGGAGGAAAACACACACACACACACTGTATGTTTTGTGGCTGCATAAATTCCTCCTGGAATAGTGTAGCAAATTGCCAGGAATCTGCCTTTGTGTAAAGGCCATGTGTCAGAGAGAGGAAATTCCTGCAATCTGCTTGCACACCCAACATGCCAGATCCAAGCAGGCCTGCTGTATTTGTGTATATGTGCAGCTCTTCATGTTTTCATGTTTTTTTCTTTGCCAAATGTTGTGTGCATACCTACATTTACATTTCTGTATTTAGCCGACACTTTTATCAAAAGTGACTTACAAAGGAGCATAGAAGAAACCTGAAAGAGCATAGCGCTAGGGGATAGTAGTGCATCAGTGGAGTCAAGTGCAGTGCAGTGAAGGTTGTCCAAGTGATAGGACAGAAGGTGTTCTCTGAATAGCTGGGTCTTCAAGAACTTTTTGAAGGCATACAGAGACGTCCTTGTTCTGATTGTGTTAGGTCAATCCACCAGCGTGGAACAACACATGTGCCTCTTAATGATCATATGCTACCACAATCAGGAAATCATATGTGTGCTACTTGCATGAACTACTATTGTTTACATGTATCAGTGAAGAAATTCAACTGGCCTCAGATAAGACCAGTTGAAGTTGTAGATTAAGAATCTACAGAAATAGTGAATGTTTCAATAAATAATCAAATAGTCTCAATATCTTCCTAAATATACTGGATGCTTTTAGATAGGGAAATATCACAGACAGACATTACAATGCACCTAACCTGTTTACCTAAGAAGTTTAAAAGTTGGTAGGATCCATATCAACCAAGTTGGCATCAAGCAACAGGGAAGTAGATGGATGATATAGATGAATGGCAACTTCACAAAGGTGTGTGTGTGTGGGTGGGTGCAGGTCATGCACAGTGGACCAGGCTTCAAGGGAAAGTAGGCTCAGCCTAACACATGCTTGAGTGTTCAGATGAAGATATGGGCCCAGATAGGAGGGGCAGGTTTCATATGTGTCAACAGCCACCTGAGCCAGTGGCGTCCCGCTCTTAAACCCCTCTGTCAACCGTTTGTCAGGGAGGCACAATTACGGAGAGCCACTCCACACCCCACGCCTGCATACCTTTCATTCAGGCCGTGCAGGTTCTATTCAAACAGAAGCTCGGCGTGCTCAGCAAAAGTGCAACGGATGACAGAGCCTGGCCTGCCACTGCGGATGTGGAGGGACTGAAAAGGACTGTTGATGTCTAGGGGAAGAGGGGAAAACACCGCAAAGTGTCATGTGCTGGGCGAAGGACATACTCAACTAAAATATCCACCAGAGGCCATGACTGACGTTATGAGATGCTGAAGTGCTCAAGTCATTTTAATGGAAATTCATCTAAGAAATAACTTGCCCGTCTCTTTTGTATTCTTCTTTTGCGAGTTTACTTATTTAGCCTAGCTTTTGAATTTCTGTAGGTATACAACAGATTTAGGGCATGGTTCATGTGAGGCATGTTTTTTTACGGTACACACAGGCATAAATGTATCAAAAGGACACTTCAGCTGAGTTTAGTTCAAAATATGCATAGTTTGTGAAAACTGTCCCCCAGATTCCAGGCCGGTATCCTGATAAGATCAAAAAGCGCTGTTTGATCCCATGAAGTTTCTCACACCATATCAATTCATTCAATTCAGAGTGAGCCAACATTCCAGAGGCCTGGCGATCTCTCCCTCCCTCCCGCCCCACCAGCTCCCCTTTGATGATCTACGCATGACTCATCCGGTTCTGACCGCTAGCGCTGCCATGGCGCTGTTCCCACGGTAGCAGAGTGTGGTGTGGGGAGAAGAATGCTCACTGGCTTGCTCACTGGCATGCATGACCCATCCATCCATCCCTCCGCTAGGTCAGATGCCACTCGCCCTGCCCTACCCTCCATCCCATTCCCAAGAGGGTTCCTCACAAGGCCATCACCTCTCCACCACCTTCTTTTGGGGGGGTGGGGGGGGCAAGGGGCTGTGAAAAATGAACAGTGGCACAGTCAAGGTTGCCTCGCTCCCCACTGACCCCGGTTCATATTTATTTAAGGATTCACCCCAAGTCGAGCGTGCCAGCGAGCTAACTGTTTCCCTTCCTGGCTGTCCTCCAAAGCCGGGATTATGGCATTGAAAACCTAACCCTCTGCAGCTGAAAAAGAAAATAGCACAATGAAGAAAAAGGGGAAAAGCAAGATCCGGAATGTCCTGAAAACCTCTGCCCCATCTCCCACACAGGTCTGCCTGTAGTTTTTGTGACAGTGCTGTGAAAGAGTGTTTTCTTAGCTCCAAAGTACACAGATGTGGACTCAAAGGTTTGCATCACGTCGTTCCCTGTTCATTTTCAGGTGTTTGCAAACAGATATGAGACCCTGACAAATATGTGTGAGGGCAGATTGATAACCAGCTGATATAAGGGCAATTCAGATGCCAGAGAGAAGTGTGACAAAGAGGCCACCTTTAGCACCCTGCCCCTCTCCCCACACCTAGCCACCCACCCCTACCTCCCATTGATCAACAGACCAAAAGGGAGTGGAAGAAGACTTATGAAGCTACTGTTAAGTTATGAGGTGCAAAAAAGTGTCATTTGTGTTTATTGTTTACCCATTCAATCAATCACATGATTTTTCCACCACTTCTACCTATTTTTACATGTTTCTCACTTTCAAGCATTATTTTAAGGGATAGTCCCTGGGGTCTGTTCAAGGTCACAGTAAATTTATTGTTTTAGTAAACCTTTGATATCTAGATCATATATGTCTCACTCTTGTGATTCCCACACTGAAAATGAACCAAAACAGCAATGTTTTGTGCTTGTTGTATATGCCCATATATGTGTGTGCTTTCCTTGCCCATGCTGATAAACAGTGAGGGTTGGTGCTCCCCTGTGACACTGATTGATGTCTGGATCTGTTAGGTGTGTGGAAATCTTCTCAGGGACACCTGATAAAGTTAACATCTGTTTGTTTGTGGTGGCATTTAAAGACGTGCTGGGGCGTTCATTTTAAATTATTATTTTAGCAAGGTGAAAGTTCAGACATCTTAGTTTCTTTAGTTTATGTAGCTTTAGCAAAGGAAAATTCTATAATAAATTGTAGAGTCACTTCTTAGTATGTCAATTTAAACCTCTATTTCCATTACAATGATTTACAGAGTATTGATGAGGGCATAGTCCTGTGTACCAATCTTTACCTCTGCACAGGGCCTAAATGTAGCACCTAAAAATAGCATGTAGAATTTTGTTTTGACTACTGAATTATGGCAGCTTCTTTGCTGCGATACTGCTTATAAAAATACACAACCATGTTAATGACAGAGGAAAAGCTACAAATTGAATACCAATTTGTAGTATAGCATGTTGTACACTCTAAAAAACAATTCACGTGGTTAGTTCACAAAACCTAAAATAAGCACAATTTGTAACATAAATGCTGCATTTTCTGTAATTACATCAGTTATTTAGTTTATCATTTAATTTAAGGAGTCTGGCAAACTTAAGTTATTGGAATTCTAACCTTACTTAAAAAAGCATCTAATTCAAACAAATATGCAGTTGTCCTCCCAACAACAGCTCTGAATTAAGTCGCCAGAACTTAAGACGTTGAACGTCAAATTAAAAAGCTGCCCAGGACCGGTTCTGACGACAATCAAGCGGGAGAAACGTGACTGTTGAACAGCGATTCGTGCCCTCTTCACTCTTATTTCTAAAATATTTCATTCCCCCTCGCTTACCATTCTTCAATCTGCTAAAGTGGCTGAATGGACCCATAACACTCTAGATACAAGGACCGAGATCAAAACGTGTTTTTCCCTTCACTGAAGCTACCGAAAATAAGTGCTTCTCTGTGTTTGCCCTGGATACAACTGCCGTTATCACCACCACCACCACCAGCAGCAGCAGCTATACGACAACAAACTAAACAATAGCACAGTAAAACTTCACTTTTTTCAAAGGTAAGCTACTTTCATTTTGAATTCACAGAGGACAGGATGTTGTCAGATTTCTATTTTTATGTGTCATGGTTGGTAAATGAGTTACCGGTATCCTTGTTAGCTTGTTAACAAGTTAGCATATTAGCTGTATGGAGGGTTAGAGGCAGGTCTTGTTAATTGTTAGTCCCACTTTATAACATGAGACTAGGCCTGCATAAAGAGAGTAGCAAACACAAAAAAACATTATAATACTGTGGTAGTTTGAGAGCTTCGAGAAACTGATATATTCTCCTCCTCATTAAAGTAAGTGTCGTAGTAATAAGCATGGTAGCTCAATGGTAACCTAGGAAGATAAACGCCACCCTGTATTTCTCAGCGATAAATTTGTGGTCACATAAAATGTGTTTCGTTGTTAGCTACATTTTACGGAGCCATTTTTGTGGGATGTCCTGGCTTATGGGTGATCTGTATTGTTTTTATTTGGTCATTGAAAATAGGATGAAAATAGGACATTGCATTGGTCAACTCAAACATTACAGTTTTTTGTCTCTGTAAACAGACCGCTGTTAGCTGCATCTGGGTCGCTCACATACCAACCATGACCGGTAGCGAAATTTCCATTGTCATGTAGCCATACTTTAAAACAAGCCAAGTCCAGAATGGTTATTACTTTTTTTTATTCTGCTTTGTTAGGCATCCAACCCATGACCTTTCAGAGTGGAACAAAGAAGCATGACTTACACCACCACTATAGAGTTTGCCGGTGAGGTTCCAGAAGTGATTCTCCCATTAGTTTTTCCCATTGACATTTAGATTACAACCCACGCTATCGGAATTACGGAAGGAAGACGTCTAACTAGCTACGGCATAACAAAACGATTGGTTGTGCTCAACTAGATGCCAAAATGTAATGTGATCTCCATTTTGTTTCAGTAAAAACGTCTTTTTTCTGCGATTTCCCTTAGAAGTACTTCAGTACCCATAATCCTGAGCAATCCCACAATCCCAGCAACGCACCTGATTTGTGGACAAGTACGTTGCCATGGATGTGTTTGTTGAAGCCCGGGAAAGCAAACAAGTTCACGAATGTCACCGTAGCCTACCTCACAACCATGGTTTTGCTCGTTTTACTGCTCGTTTGACACGACCCTTAAGCCTAACCTAATTTCAACTAGGCATCCTTACCATGGCATTTCCATTTCCCTTAGATTTATAAATTTAATATGCTCATTTTCTTGCCTTGCTGGATTACATTAGTTTTTCTCTGTATCTGGTGATATGAAGGGTACGTAACGTGGTAAATGGCAGTTGGGCTAATTAAAAACAGTAAATTCAGTTGTTGTGGTGCAATCTATAACAAATGGAAATTACCACAAATCCTGATAAATGCTTTATTGTACCCGTCATTATCAATTCTTTATTCAGGGGAGCTTGACAGAGGCATTTGTAGGGAACCGGTGGAAACTGCAATGGTGGACACCAAAGCGGTGGTTGCAGTCGGGTACTAAATACTGTACCATGCTTTCGGTTAAAAAAACGGATCTAAAACTTGATTGATGCAAATCTGAAGATATATACAATATTACAACACTATTTACACAAACTACTGAGGAAATACACCAAAATTTAGCTATTCGATTGCAAGAGCAACATCGCGTGGCTGTCGTCAACTCCAGGAGATTCAAAAAGAACGTTGGGCGCAATCGTCTTTGGGATAGGGTAAGTACTGGCTTCTGGGATATGTAGTTTCTAAAGTCGGGGGTAAAAATATGTACAGTCTTGTACCTTTGCCTTTTTTTAGCCTTTTCTTTAGTTTTTTCACTCTGAACGGAAGATTACACGGTCATCACCTACCCCGTAGCTGGATAGAATGAGTCGGGACTTTAAACGCTTTTAAAACGCGATTTTATGGAAAAGTCAATGGCAAAACGGGAGCCTTGGAACCACTTCCTGGTTGGAAGTTCCGGGTTCACTGGCCAACTCTATGGTCCCTTCACATAGGAGCAGGTGAGGTTTTAGAAAATGGTTTTGCTGTTAATAAAGTCTTAGGACCGTTATGGCTGGGAGAGGTTGCGAAAAAAAAAAAACTATTTCAGGTTGCATGTGTCACTTATCTACTCCCACTGGCAATGCATGCAACAAGCACTAAGTGTACAAAATTCAGAGTGCATAATGACCATGTGTTGAATATGTAAGGCCCTTGGAGCAAACCTTTCAAATATGTCAGCCCATAAATATTCAAAATAGTGCACTTGTCCTTTAGGTGTGTCTGAAGGTGGATCACAGTGGACGTAGTCTAAACCATATTTCCCAACCTAACCTTCTCTCCCACACTTTCAGTACCGCTCCTGTTGAATGGCAATGCTAACCTCCCAGCTCAGTTACAGCAAGATGAGTACATCACAGGTGAGCTTCTCAATGACTTCACTCCATTTCTATTTACTTGATTTAGGTTGTTGTGGTCATATTTAAATCTCCTTCTGCTTTCCAGGTTGTTGGACCATCCTTTCCAGCTGCATCACTGTGTGGACAGAAGCTACACAGACTACAAGAAAGCCTTTAGTCCCATGATGCATGCGCTGTGATTGTCATTTAAAAGTTAACTACCATAGTACTACACTACTACGACATAACACAGGGCCTTTATTAATGCATGGGATAGAGAGAAACATAATTTCAATTTCCTTGTATGACCTGTGCTTGTGAAGAAACTGGCAATAAAGCTGACTTGACTTGATTGACATTGATGTGTTGTACTTCAACACTTACATGCCCACATTTTCGTTAAATTAATCAAATTTAACAGATTTTTTCAGTGTTGTGAGTATTGCATTATTGTGAATAACCACAGATTATACTAAAAATCTTATTTGGAAGTTCAGTTTGTTCAGCATAAGCTTTTAAAAGCCAACTGATTTTAGGTATAGCATACTTAACAATTTAAGTTGGCACTTAAGAAATGAAGTTTTTTCAACATGCCCAATTTTTTAAAAGCCAACTGATATTAAGTCTAGCGTACTTAAAGAAAATAATTTGGCTTGTGGGAAATTAAGTTGGTTCAACATGGCTTAGCTTTTGAAGCCAACTGAAATTAAGTTTAGCCTACTTAAAAACTGAGTCGGCATTGACAAAAGAATGAGTTGGCAGCACTGAATAATTGCTTTGTTGGGAATACTTAAAAAGAGCGACGCAAATACTTGCCTTAATTTTTTAAGTTCCGCCAAGGTGTTATTTTTTAGAGTGTAAGTAACAAGAATTTAAATTCTCACCCAATAGCCAACATATGCTTTTTAAATGAAATTGACAACAATATCAGATAATACAATTTCATAATGCATTTTTTTATATAATCAAAGCTGTCAGCTATCACATATCTGCAATCTGTCCAAAAACAAAAGGAAAATAGTGTTTTATTTTCAAACTACTACCTACTAAGTCACAAATGTATCTACAGTACTAACGTTATCATGCGTCAAGTTTTTTTTTCAAAGGTATGTCATTAAAAAAAGGCAATCAGACGAAAAAGTTCATTCCTGAAATTGATAATGCTAAATTCAAAACTACCACCATCACCATAATAAATAAATAAATGAATGAATAATGACAGTTCATTTTTACTATGAAAGTTATTTCATAAATTTGTTCTGATAAAGTTCTGGCTTATATGTCTATCGCTGATATTATTTTGGCATTAGGCAGATTATATATTTCACTAGGCATGTATTAAAAGAACTTGTAGACTCAAGCACATAAAAAACATATAGTACAAAACCACCACTTTCTAGTATAATATTGTAGAAACTAAAAGTGGCCTATATTTGTTCTTCTGTGGACCTTTTATGGACCATTATGTTACATAGATAGACAGATAGATAGATACTTTATTGATCCCCAAGGAGAAATTCAAGGTCCCAGCAGATTAGAAAATCACACACAACATATACTACAGTGTACACAGGATGATAAGAAGCAGATCAACAAAACATGACTAGATCAACATTACTAAAGGGAACAATAGAATACGAACACTAAGGGTAGAGATGTGCATGAATGTACTGTGGTCCAGTATGAGGTGTGTGTCAAGGTAGTAGTGCAAATGAGTCCAGTAGTGCAACAGTGCAAGATTCAAAAATAAAAATAGCCTAATAATATACAAATTACAGCATCATATACGGGTTCATGCTTCAGTCAAGTATGAAGGTCATGTATCAAGTTACAGTTATAGTTATTGGTCAAGTATGAAGTTACAAGTATAAGGAGGGGTTGTGCATGTGGGCTAATGTAGCCAGTAAGGTCTCTAGGCAGTGTTAACAATACACAGTATTGTAGAAAAATGTCTTGTAAGTGTATAAGAGGGTTAAGGTGCAGATAGACTATGCAGAGTAGTCCAACTCTCCTTTTCCTTTCAGTGAAGCACTGTAGAGTTGTATGGCCCTGGGTACAAATGACTTCCTAAGTCTGTCTGTTGTGCATGTCAGGGAGCGTAGCCACCAGCTGATCAAGCTTTTCTGCTGCATGCTACATTTCTTTGATGATGCTACAATAAATACCATTAACAGAGAATATCTGCTAATGGAAACCAGCAACAGAACAGAATTATCCCAAAACAGAATTATCCTAGAGCATAAGCCCCATAATTCATGTGAAATATGCTCATCTCAAAATACAAATCCACGCTCTTAGAAAAACAAAACTACTAGTCTGTGTATGGCAGATTGACAGTGAGTGGTCTCAAAAGAATTGCTGTGCAATATGTTCCCTGGAAACACAAAAACAATGTTTTTAGAGATAGCAACAGAGGTCATCCTGCCATCAAGTCACGTAGTTTCTCCATCCTCGCCATCTCAAAGGTCCCCAAGCGAGTTGGACAGATGAGCCCGTTCTTTGCTGAGACAATGATGTAATGGGAAAAAAAGCCTTCCAGGTTTGTGGTTGGAGATTATTGCAAACCTGGAAGGTTGCGTTCCCTTTCCCTTGCTCCTCTTACCCTTCCCTTTACCCCTCTGAGCTGCGGTGCCACCATTAGTTTTCATTTTCTTGACATTTCATGGGCCAGGTCTGTAAGGCCCAGAGCCTTAACGTTTGTATAGTCCTGATCTACGTCAGCTCTTAATAGCAGGGCTTTTGTCAAAGGACAAAAAACATTTGACTGCCCCAGCAAGAACACCACTACCGGGAGCACCAATTAAACCGGGCCTGTTCTGATTGGACTGCTCAACCACTGGCATAAGAGTTGCACAGCGACAAAGGAAGGAATGCAACCAGCTAGGAGAACCTCTGAGCTGGTTACTTGGTTACTAGACAGCTAGGAGAACCTCTGAGCTGGTTACTTGGAAAAAAATGATCTGTGATAAGATTCCGTAGTTTGACTCCATAGAAAATAAAAAAGAATGTTTCAGTTAAAAGTTCAAGCCTCAACTGCCCCCAACCCTCCTCCCCTGTCCCTAAAATGGGAACATAATGGCTTCCATATTTGAGTGGAAGCATCTGACCATGATGCCATGGGCTGCACCTGGTAAAACTGACAGGTCCCTAATGGACTAAGACTGTAACCATCAAGAAACAGCAAGTGGCTTCAACAGTGAGCTTGTTACTGCTTTTGGAAGTATTTTTATGAAACACCTGGAAAATATTTACGATGAGACTTCTTCTTGAGAACGTCTTTGACAATTGACTTTTCATGCTGTGAATAAAGAGTTTGGGTGTGATGGAAGAAAACTAACTTCTTAGAGCAATTTAGGCAGAGCAAAACAGATAAAGTGGCCATTAATATTCCCGCTCCACTCTAATGTAATATTCCAGAATGAGTAAACGTAAAGTTGTGTGTGTGTGTGTGTGTGTGTGTGTGTGTGTATGTGTAAAGAGAAAGAGACAAATAGAGAGAGAGAGAGCATTAGTAAGTTAGGTATTATCATCATCATATTTACCAGGGTGTCTTAATATCATACATCCCATTTCAGTCTAAGCATAAGATACATATAAAAAAATTGTGTCGTGTGTGCATCACTTCAAGTGGATTTAAATAAGTCGAACAGCTATACTGACTAAAATCCGACATGGTGGACTCATGGAGCAGCAAAACATGTCACGTAAAAACCCCTTTCACTGGGTAAAGCAGTAAAAATAGATCATGTCACATGCAGGAATGTAAACTCTAACAGGGGAGCAAATTAACCGGCCGCAAATGATTGCTAAAACTATGAAGTTTTCCACAAAAACTCCCTACGGAATGCCTCGCCAAAGGCATGGAAATCAGTGCTGCACGTGTTTTCATTTCAACAGATGGCAACGACGGATTTTGTTATACTTATGGAGAATGGAGGAAAATGAAGTAGAGGCTAACTGTGCCCTTAGTATCTTAGTAGTTACCAATGGACCGTCCTAGCCGCAATGCCTCCTGTTCCTTTTTTCCCGCCAAAAACAAGTCCTGGTGCCTCTTTTAAAATGCATTTGAGGGTCATTTGTGATTTATGTGCAATTAAGGATGGAAACTGTGTTTCATCTTTTGAAGGATGAACCTAATGGGAGAATGGCTTTTGCAAAGGAATTTATTTAAGTGGGACTCTTTCGATTCAATCAATACAGAGCCTCAAAGGAAAAGGGAGAAATTTCACTTTTCTTAACCTTTGAAATCATTTACGTTTGGGCGTACTGTGTTAAGGAGCCCATATAGAGATTTATTATAGTTCCTGCTTAAGCTTTAAAAAGCATATGGTAAAACCATCATTTGACAATTCTGTGCTTCTATTTTAACCAGATATGTTACACATTGCAATCCTATTCACTCTGAAATGTCCAAAACCTGTTTTAACATGTACGTGCATCAATCCAGGTCCACACACAGAGAACAGCGAGGCTTTGTATGAGCCCATGTGACCGTTCCTCATGAGGAAGTCAATTAGAAGCTCTGTGAGAGAAACTCTCCAATAGAAACTTTTGGATATCCAAATACTGCTTGGAAAATGACTGATTCAATGCCATCAACACACATTCGAAAAGACAGCTTGAAAGGATTATTAGATCAGAAGATGGCACTGGCATTGAAGAGGCATGGCATGCAAGACAAAAGGCCCTTTCTCCAGATGTGTAAACGCACAAGTGAAGGGTAGGGCTACCAGACTGTTAAGATCAATACCGATTACAATCAAAAGCCAGGAGCCAAGAATGAAGTCAATGTTTGGCAGGCCTGAAATATTAACAGGGTCCTCTGCATGTAAACATATGTATTAGCTGCCAGACTGACCCAGCAGTAATGAGAGCCATGATTTTGAGTTACTGTTTGATTATTTGCTTCGTGGCATCCCACCTCACCCTGATTCGGCACAATTGTCTCCTTGGGACTTATTAGATTTGACAAGTGTCAGAGATGTCATGGGTGCCATGTTAAAAGGTCAAGTATCACTTAACAGCTTGATGTGCTAGTATGATAATATTATTATTATTCTTTTTATGTTCTGTCAGAGTCCATTGATTCAAATATGCACCAAAGTTACACGTCCTTTAAAAATCGATCAAATTATTGATGTTAGAAAAGCAAATTATAGCTGAAATGAGATAATTTACAATTAATTGCGGCAAGTCAATAAAATACTATGGGATAATCACAAAGCGCAAATCCTGAGGTCTCCCAGGCCAAACATGCTTGCAATAACAACGAGTATGCTAAAAAAAAATCCACAAAGAAAAACACACTTGAGAAAATATTGCCTTCAACCTGCAGTAATATCTGGGCCTAATCGAATAGGAAATGTTGGGCGTCCAGTATCACTGTCAGACGTGATTAATGTGGACGCTTCAGCCCGCGCATTCACCCTGGCCGTGACAGACAGGCCTTGTGATATTGGTTACTGCGCTGGTAGCTAGTGATTATAATTTGCTGACATTGTGGTGGAGTATGTGGCTTGGATGACGGGCTGATTACATGTGTAACCGGGGGTGAGGAGCGGGAGAGATTCTCAGAGGCAGCTTGAAATCTGCGCTGAGGCTTCCTGTGGCGACCGCAAATATATGTGAGAGGCCATAAAGCCTCACCATGAGTGATGTGGAGAAACAGATCACAGGGGGTAGGGACGACCCAGAGAGGTAATGATCGAGCGAACCTGACATCCTTAGTGTTGAGTCTGACTGTCCTTGGACTCACACAGGAGCATACTTCATTTTTCCCTTTCCTCATAATCTAGTTACCTTCAATGACTATTTTCATCTTCTGTGTCGCTCTCACTTTCTATGATTTAAGTTTTATATACTATCATGAACGTCATCCACACAAGCTCTGCACACATAATTGATGTTCCCTCTACAGCACTGGGAGAACAAACAGAAGAATCTTGTTTAGCCTTACTGTGATGAAAGGGAATCAGGAGATTGTGATACAGGACTTTCAACCTCTTTCCTCTCATTGCAAGAGAACAGAAGTGTTCTGTTTCCTCTAACTAAAAAATACTGTTAATTTTACCAGAATAGTTCAAGATGGTAGAACGGTACAATGTCAGAGATGTTTATACTTTTGCAAGTTTAGTTTTCTAACATGATCCGGATCTCATATTTGTTCTTGATAAAAACAGAATGTAGAATGGAAATCATCCCTGGCAAGGGGTCAAACGGGATGTTTCCCTCTCAAAGCATGAAACAAGATCAAATTACATGTTAGAATCAGAGCTCCAGGCAAAGTTTTCTTGCACTAACACACTAAGGCCACACAGTTGTATGTTAGTGTTTCTAGAGAAGGATTTCCTCACAAGCACCTCAAGGAAAAACACTGATAAATACTGACCACCATGCAAGCTTCCCTGGCAGTGAATAATCGCCAAAGCCATTATTTCAGTGCCATACATCCCAATTTAAGGAGCATCTCTGAAACACTGTTCTCAACATGATCACCACCTCATGTCATGTGTCCAAGAAAAAGATATTTGGGTGTTCTCACAAAATTCTTTGTCGTGCCAAAGTCCACTCTTGTCCACACAGATGTTGTCAGTAGACCGAGCAGATGTATTCATTATGATGGGACATTCAAGATAAGCTGTCCAGACCCCAGAAAAGAGACTACGAGAGAGGTTGCGAACTAATAAGGAACAGGCCGGCATGCAGGCACAGATAAGCATGGAGTTGTATTTAGCTTGATAGTTGGCCATGGCAGCATAAAACAAAAAAATATTTCATACCAAATATCGAGCCAGACAGAGCAAGAATTAATTGCTTATGAAAAGCGATACCTGCTAAAGACCATATAAGTGAAACCTTTGTTAAATTAAGGATCATAATATAGGAATTTAAAACATAAAAATATATTAGACCAAGCTACCTCCTTCTGATAGGAGGCCTGAAAGTGTGCCCTGTCACCACAGCCATAAACCAATAATTTGGTGGGCTTGGACTGCAGCTCAGCTCTGGCATGCTCTCAACCTAAAGATCTGGACTGTGTAAGACTGAGAGTAAAAGGCAAAAACAGCAGCCTACTAAACTGTTAATCTATGTAACCATTTTTAGTCATATCAATCTGTGAAGGCCTCACGAATCTAGTGTCTGAAAGCACATGCAAGGCAGAACAGTGGTCTCTGGTTCAGCTCTGCTTTCACAGGTTTGTCCACGGCCCTGAACTACTGGGCTAACATGCACAAACAATCTCCTCATTTCTCCGACCTCAAAAGTGCCCGCTGCAGCTGGATCTCTGGATCTGTTTGACATGGTTTCACCTTGTTCTTCCTCTCTCAGTGCTAAATGTCATCCGTGGTCCAGCCCCCACCCTCTTTCTCTCTCTCTCTCTCTTCCTCTGTCTTCTGTAGTTGGGATATGAACACAGCAGCTGTGGAGGGCCAAAGCAAACAGTGCTGAGTGACTGTGCCATGCTGAACCAATTAAAACCCTCAGCTTGGCCATCACACTGACTGACAGAGAGGCAAAGGGCAGGGGCAAACTTTATTGCTGATGTAACCCCGTCTCGTGTGTGTGTGGGGTGGGGAAGTGCTTTTGTGTTTTATGTGAAAATGGCCGTCACAAAACAAGCACCCTCTCAGGTTGTTGACTTTTTATCGCCAATACCAAAGGCTTTGCTGATCTAAATGAGGTTGGCATCTTGCAAGGGTAACTAACGAGACGACAGAAGAACATGTGTACATTTGACACATCGATATACAATGAGTACATGTGTTCAATCTCAACATATGTATTATTTTATATGTTCACTGTGATTAACGGAAAAGGATTTTGTGATATTTGACAAGGACCAGTTCCCACTTGCAGCTCAAGAGTGTCCTACATTTATCATCTAAGGTGTCGTTCCATTTTTTCAATAAAACAGTCTGAAACTGTTTTTGTTTCTCCCTCAAATAAGCTCTGAATGTCATCCATTTAAAAGGATAGCCAGCAAATGCTTACCAGATCTCATCTTTCCTCACCTCTTTTTCCCAGAGCCCATAGGAGACTGTACACAACTGTCTGTGAGCATGTCCGGGAGTGTGTATGTCTTTCATATAGAAAACCTTAGGCATACATAAACAGAAAATTTACATTTAATAATATATTATGCATTTCAATGTGAGTGTGTGTGTGTGTGAATATAAATGAGTCACTGAAGTCCTGCTGGTGGACATGAAGAGGGCGAATCCCTTCTGTACCACTGTGCTGTGTCTTAGAAAGACCACAGGCCACCCACGGTTAGGAGATCCCATGCTGATGAGTCATGGTGGCCTGTTTGAACGACCACAGGCTGGTATCAAGACAGAGAAGCCAATATGGCCCAGAGCTAGACAGACAGCCTTCTAATGTGCTCCTGCTGCTGATGACCCACTCTTATTCGCGAGAGTAGTGGCAATTTAGTTTTTCAGTATGGGTAACACGGTGGAATACACAGAACTCCAGTGCACTGAAACCAGTCCAGGACATCACCAACATAATGCAACTTGTCAAGACCTTGGTGTGCTGACGGCAGTGAGGCTTAGTCAAAAGAACAACTGTGTTGTCGTCAATCCTGCAGTTGGGGTATTACTATTAATCTTCAGGTGTTTGTTTTCAGTGCAATCCGCTAGAGCTCTGTTTTTTTCTGCTCAAGTTCTCTATGTGATAAAGTTATGAAGAGGAGGATTTATTGGTTTAATAAAGGGACGTGACACAACCTGGGGGGTGCAGGAGAGGGCTCCCAACAGGAGGAATGTTTTCTTTTTTCTCCTGGAAGAAATACACTGCCAATTTAATAACAATGTGTAATTGTCTGCAGCGATAGTGGAAAACACCTTTCATTCTTTGGAATTTCTAGAATTGGTGACTCCTGCCAGTTGCAGGCACAATGTTCCTTTTGTCTTCACAGTGGAGTTACATCCTTGTGCAGATCAGGATTCCGATAAGTAATGAGAAGACGCTATGAGATAGGCAGATATGGAACTAGTAGGAAAAAAAAAACACTTGAGTGATATGGCTTATGGGTTATGTGGCTTACGGAGGGTGGCAGAAGCTTATGGAGATGTACTGTACTTTTGCTATTCAGATCTAGTGTGCAGCTACTCCAAAGATGGCACCAGGCTTGAAAGGATGACTCTGCTGGTCACAGGACAATGCTTCACAAAGTTTCAAAACCAAAAAACTTTTCTCCGATGCTTTCTCTTAATGATTAATTTATTCAGATTAAGGTATGATCCTACATCATTCTAGTTATCAGAGCACTTGTAGGTGGCTACTATTTATATTTGTGGTTTGTGTGGTCCCTCAACACATTGCCTGACATAGCACCTGTGGGGTTGGTGCTATTTTTTCCTTGTAGCACAATTTTACGGCTGTGCCTCGGCTTTGGGCCTAAGGGGACTCGGCACAGCTAAGGGATGTCAATGAAGTAGTTGCCCGCCCGACAGGCAGACTTTTCTGTCCTTTATTAACTTTTTATTCTTTTTAACTTTTTTACCCTGTCCTTTAATCTTATTTGTTTGATTTCTTACTTTATTTTATCCACTATGTTTTTATTTTTATCTTTGTAAAGCACATTGACCTGCCTACTTTGTGTATGAAATGCGCTATATAAATAAACTTGCCTTGCCTTGCCTTCACTCCCTGTCAGATAATACTGTGTGGCCCTCCATGACCTAGCAATTCAGTTGACATTATTTCACTTATGCCTCACACACTGATGTGACTCTACATGCTCTGTATACCTGACTCTGGCTCTCTGGAGATGGGGTTAGTCTGGGGCACGAGGTGCACAATAAATTGCCTCATTGTCTTTGTGCACAACAGGAAGTCCTTTGTTAGCTAAGGTGTAAGAATGGATGCATAGTTGAAGGTGTGATAAATCTATCCAGCTCGCATAAAGCTCCCTTTTTGGTGTGATATGACAAGAGAGGCATGAGGTATGTGTGTCTGGTACTAGTGAAAGCCAATGTGTAATATATCCTACTACTGTCTGGGAAGTGTGTACAATACAGAATGTGTGTGTTTGTGTGGGTTGTCAATGTATCTAAATTCACTATCAAGGATATAATTTTTTTTCTTATAAAAACATTAAATGGGAAATAACAATGTTTTTTTTTAATTATCAAGTAATAATTGTTGATAATGTTCTTTGACCTGAAAATAAAACAGTGGCTGAGTCTTTTTTTTTTTTGATCGCTCAACGTGCTACCAGGTGAAAGCAAACTTGTTCAGTCGTGCATGTCTCCTGGAAAGAAAGAAAGAAGAGACACCTTCTCTAAACTCACCTACTTGCCCAGGTGTTTGTTATTGTAAGACATGTCAGTGAGCTTCTCCCAGCCATCTTGTGGCATTCTGCTGGGTGATGGGGGTGTGGCCCGCACACTAAAACAAATGTCGTTTTGTAAGAGCAGGCATAAGACACCACCTTCCCCTTAAGCAACATCACTGCATTCCATACAAACAGCACAGAGGCTGCCTGGGCGACTAGACAGCAGCAATCTTCTCTCATATGATTTCCTCTCTCTCTCTCTCTCTGGTGTGTTTATCTCCATCTTTTTTTCCCCTTTTTATGCCAGTTAACTGATGGGAGAACAGACGTTGCATGAAAGCAGCATGTCATCCGTGTTGTCATTTGACACATTCAGTTCCCCTTTTTTTCACTGGCAGGATGAGGATCAAGTAAAATAAAGCCAAATAAATTGAAATGAAATCCTATTTTCATTAGGGCCCAACTTTGTTGCTCTTTCAGAAATGACTGACGTGAGTCATCCTACTCAGAGTTGATCCAGAGCAATGATTACTGTGTGATACTGGTAGACTGAAATATTTGCATTTGCCTATGTAAACAATAACAGCACAGCGACCGCTAGAGTATTTCCCTTGAGGCGATTCAAACTTCCAAACTGTCAGATCACACAAAACCCCATTGTTGTCACTTGAACAGAAGTTGTATTGTGGTTAAGCTGTTTTAGTAGGGAATTCACTGTGGAGGGAGTTAAGTTCAATTAACAATATTCAACAGATTTTAATGTTAGTGTTATTTTAGATTTATAGGATGTTACTGGTGGCCTATAAAAAATATAGTCAGTGTGATGGTATGACACTCAAACAAGCAAGTGCACACAGGTTTACTCCAAAGAAATGTTAAAGAGAACATATCTGCATTGGGAAGCAATAAACCCCCTTATACAGTAAGAGCAGAGAATGTTTGGTTTAGATGAGGTCAGCTATGCTAATTTGGAAATCTGAAACAGCTTTTGTCTTATCAAAATGCAATCAGCAAATAATCCCCAGTTGCAACCAGTTGGCAGCGAAGATGCTATTTGTGGCCATTCCAGGCATACAGCTATTAACTTTGCTTCAGTTGTCACCGCAGTGTTCATAAGTACCTTATATTAATGCATGCCTTGTGCCATGTGATCCCAATGATGAGAAGGTGCACATAAGTATTTGAGCCTGTCAGATACCATCCCCATGACGATGATTGTTATCGTTGCCGTCACCTCCCGTCGTTGTTATTGGAAATGCCGTTGCGCGGCAGGTGTGCCCATGAACAGACACCAGAGGGAGAGTGATGAACTCATCTCTAGGACGCACCATGAGGAACACACCACACAACATTATTGTTCTAGATAATATTGACTCAACTTTGTGTCCATCCGCATAAAACTTTAATGATATTTACCCAGAGGGAGATGGAGGCAGTTGGGGGGGAATGATAATAGCACTCTGTTCTACACCTACTGGAAGGGAACAGCCCTGATGCTTGTCACCAGGTGTGTAAGTAAACACTGAAAATTAAATTCTTGAGGGTGTTAAATCAAACACCAATTAACAGATTGTTTTGCCCAAGTGTTTCTTCTGTTTAAGATACAGAAACCCATGTGCTATAAGGTCCCCATACTCTGTCAGAGAAGCCCATGCTTCTACAAATATATTCTCTGTGTGTACACACACACATACACACTTACACACACTCACACACACAAACACTTAAGCACCAAGCATATTTTTTTCTAGTTTCTTCCCCAGACTGACCTGCCCAATGTCACTTCACAGATATCTTCACCTATCAGCACCACACGCGGCCAGTGACGAGATGGGCTTCGGATCCACGCGTCGCATACCTCAGACTCTTGTCTAAACAGGAAAGACTTTGAATCTGTACCTCTTTGTAGTGGATAACTCTAGTGGGCATGGGTCCAACCATGTCTGCATGGAACTCGCCCAGTACAAAAAAGATACAGAGACAGAAAGAGAAAGAGAGAGAGAGAGAGAGTCAGAACAGAGAACAGAATCAGACCCAGACGGAAAGAGTCAAAAAAAAAATGCGAGAGACAGTGAAAATGGGGCTTTAGCACTAAACAGACTGAGACTGTGAGGCCCGAGCTAGAACCTGAGTGAGGGTAGTGTGCTGCCCCGGTCCTGTCTTAGATCTTTGAGACTGCTCCTCCCGAGGAGCACACTTGAGGAACATCCGGCAGTTTAGTGTCAGGAGCCCCCAATGTTTTGACAAGGAATTCCACCAATGAGCCACTGTTGGGTCGAATTTTCCTTTGAAATATATCGGTGTATACACAGTGTGCCTATAATGTACTGCAAGCATACTGTATTCATGAGTCACTGGGCCTTTCCATTTGATTCCATCTTTTCCTCGCTATCTACGAAGCCTATTCTAACGTGAACAAGGACATGAACTCCTGTCATGAGTGTCCTTATGTGTTTCTCTTTGAGTACATTTATCTGTCTTTACGACAGATGGCTATACGATTCCTAATGTGAGGCCAACTCACATCTCATCTGACATCTCGAAACCTGTGGCCCAACTTCTACTTAAAGAGGCTTTGTCAGCTTATGCCATACTTAGGACATGCTTTCATTCTGCATATTGTACATCAACTGGCTTTGATTCACCATTAGTTCCAGACTTGACGCTTTGCTTTCACTGCACTTGTGTCAATTATCTCTCCCTCTTCAACAGATACAGCACATGTGCTTTTCATTCCCAAGTCAAGACATTTTAACCACAGGGCTGAAGTGTGCTTTTTCACACATTACCCCAAAGTTTATCTGTTAATGAACAGTAGATGAATGGTTCTCTTTAAAAACCAAACCGCTTCGCCCAACCTTTTTTCGGTAACCATAATTTCCTCATCAAGTGTACACAAAGGAAATGTTTCACATTTTACAAGACCTCAACAGGAAGGTTTCACAGGCCTTCTGAGATCCTATAGAGGGAAGAAAAAAAGACGAACAGTCCGGGACAGAAATATGAGAACGCTAGAGCTGGTCTATGCTAGGGATGCCACTGAATCACACTAAGGGCAAAGTAAACCATTTGTCAAATAACCAGCTACTTCTTTACAGCTTACATATACACAAAGCATACACTGTTTCTCCTCTAGCTAGTCTTCCAAAGGCTAAACACTATTCAACAGCATATCTCAAGTCTAGCCTTTTATTGGATGAAAGTACATGTAGAATCTTGGCAACAGACATCAAGAAATCAAAATGGCGGCAGGTCAAAAACATTGATTTCAGTATAGACTGATGACAAAGCTCACATTGAAGGGAAGGAATAGTGAAAACTGACATAGTGAGAAGTTTGCAAAGATTTAACAGGCCTGGAAGAGTGTGGAGGGAAATGGAGTGATGACTGAAATTGAATTAATATTTTTTTTTTGTGAACATCATTCCAGTGCTTAATTAAGTAAAATGGGTCAGTAACACGTTTTGGTCAGAGGCTCTTGCTCCCCAAGCTGATCTTTAGATCTGCCTCGACATCCCCAGTAAAAAGGCTCCTGTTTATGTACAAAGGCAACGCATAAACTATCCACTGACACCGATGTGTGATTTCAGTGGGGTTCTCCCTAATGCCAGCTGGGATTGTTTAGGCATTAAGTGGATGGTAATGAGGTAGTCGGATGTCTGTAACTGATTATGCTGCAGTTATTCATTTTATGATTCAATGAGTCACATTTTTTATTGATACAATCTACAGTTGATATGTTTCACTGCCTTGCTAGTGGCTTGCACCATGCCCTACTCTGCCTGCAAGGATTCTGCACAGGCGGTGGTTTGGAGTAATGATGAGCAGATGAAATAATCTGCACATCACTATCAAGCATAATTTATTCAATAAGTGTGAAGTAACATATTGACATTGTATTGCAGCATGTTGTTTGTAGAATGTAAAACGGTTTCACAGACCAAATTCAATCTACAATGTAAGGTTTCAAAAGAACACCTGCCATTATGAAAATTCTGTGGAGGCTATAGTTGAATGATGATAAATGATTGATTCAGAACTGATTGATCCAGAACTGGACACGTATGAAAATCTCTCCCAGGAGACCAGCCGTACCTTCTTCCCTGAAATACCTGAACATTTGAGCTAGTTGGCACAGTTAACTTACATACTGTTGGCAATCTGGGAGCACCTGATTCCATTCTCATATGATTGCCATCATTCTGTGCTTTTGCACAGAAAGAAAAACTTTGATGGCCAACTCAAGAGCAGTAAAAAGCCCTCTAGAAGACTAGGATGAAGAGATGCAGAGATGAAAGCCAACTAGGGCTTGCCACTTTCAACAAACAAGTCCACTGGCACTGGCAGGTCCCACTTTTAGCTGTGCCTGTCTGGACCAGCTGCAGATGGCCAACGTGAAAGGATTATCAGATGGATGGCGCTGAATGCTCTAAATTCAGTCCAGACCTCGCATTCGACTTTCCCTCGCCAACCTTTACTCTGTGGATGTAATTTAGAGCTATTGTGAATGAGCAGGGTTTTTTCCCCTCTGTCTGACCATTAAATCAGGTTCTTTAGAGTTGTTTATGTCAAATTTAAGCCAATGTAAAGATTTAATTGGACTTGCATTTTGTTTGTTTGTTTCTACAAAACCCTGATGAGTGATGTCAGAAAATAACAATGAGTCAGTCTCTTCCATTGGTTTCATGTGACCTAATCCTGTTTTCATGACTCATTTAACAGCAGGTTGCAGATTTTAAGGCCTAGACAGAAAATACACTGGGCCACTGCGTGTGGAGAAATATTATGATACTGTTTAAAAAATGACACTTAAACAATTAAGTCAGAAGATCACGTATCCACAAAATAACAAAGGTCTTTCTCTCTTGTGTTTGCATTATAAAGAAAATTCTTAGGATACCACTGTCTGAGGAGACAAAATTAGTACCTGCAGTGCAGTGCTACTAAAACTTCAACAAGGCACCTCTCGGTTTCAACAAGGCACCTCTCAAGGCATTACACCTAATATATCAACGAACAAAAGACACTGACAGGTTTAAATCCTATACCACTGTCTACAGTATCTTTTTTCAGAAAAAATATTTCTCACACACCCTGGGGTGTGACAATCTGTCATTTAAAAGCCAATCAGTAACTGCGTGTTTACAGAAGGCATTGCCTTTGCAGAGCAATGCCTTTAATGTGAGCAAAAGCCTTACACATATTAAAACATCTGCAGATCAGCAGTACTCTAAATATCTCCTTGGCATTCATAACAATATATTATGATATGCCACTGCCTCCCTGCTGAGGGTCACCCCTGCCTTCCACTGCCTGATCCTGCATCTCTGGCTTCCTGGGCGGGCTGCCTTCAGCTCCACAGACGACCCTGACATGATTGATACAGCCTCCAGCTGGCCCCTGGCTTGACTGCACCTATTGACATGGGACTATATCCTGGGATTATAATGGGACTCCTATATTACTTTATTTATACCACCATTTTCTTATAAAGTGTACCTAATGGAATAACAGTGGACTAATAACCATCTGAGAGACTGAAAACCTGCCCTAGGCAGTTGGGCTAGCTCCTTGAGCCGTCGGAACTGGCCAATGTTTCTTCCTTTACCATAACAAGTAAAAACAAAAAACGCTGATAGGGAGTTTTTCCTTGTCCCTGTTGGTCTTTGGGCCTCTTTGTGTTAAGTGCTTTGAGACATGCCTTTTGTAAAAATTTGCTATATAAATAAAATTGAATTGATATTATAGTATATTTGAAAAAAGAGTTCCGGTTCCTTTTAATAATTGGATAAATCATGTCTGATCCCTTTCTTATTCTGCGATTTACATTTTATTTTGTTTCTGCGCCTTTGAAAAGTTATGTTGGCTGCATTTTTGCATTGTTAGGCAATGTATTTCTTTGTAGAGAAATTGATAGTGTTTATGTGTGGTAAACGTTTTAGAAAAATGTGTGAATATAGAACAACTCATCATTTGTGCTTGACAACACCCCTCTTCCCTCAGTGGCCTATCGATGCTTACTGCTTGAATATCAGAATATTTTAGACTGCACTTAAGACATCTATTTATGGTATTAACAGAAAGCATGTTATTCTTTTTTTTATTTTTTAAATCTCAACAATCTAGAAAGTGTGTATGCAGTATGTAGATATTGCTTCACTAACAGGCATCCTAATTACATATAATAGACAGTTCAGTCATGTTTATAAAATTATTTCTTTGGAAAACATGGTGGAGTTAGATTGCTGCTAACTGGACCAATATTATTATGTTATATATGAAACTATGCCCTTCCATTTTGACCCAGCAGACCTTTGTGTAATCCGTAGTTATGGGTGAGTTCAATTCAGAGTTGATTTGCTATTTGAATTGCTATGACGTTAAATAGTATAGAGTTACGTATTGAATGGCCAACATCCTACTATAAATCTGACCCCAAACCCAGGCCAAAGCATAAGTGACCACACATCATCCTCCCACCTAATCCTATCCCTGTTAGTAATTACATAGTTACAAATTATATTTATGACTGGTGCTTGCCACGGTGGAAAAAAAGAAAACGCAAAGCTCTCATACCCAGGTACAGTAGCTAATTTGTGCTGTTTGTTTTGGTGTGTTCAATGTCTCCAGGCAGACATACAGAGTCTGGAATGAGCTGACTGTATCTGAAGCATAGGACAAGCCTTAACAACGGAATCGGTGTCTTTTTTTTTTATAAAGAAGTGTGCCCAGGACACATATGGTAAAATGCTCCTACATCACATCATCAGCATAGTGAATAAGACCAAAAGAATGAGGGGGGGGGGGGAGGGGTGGCTGAAGGTCAGAATGATAGTTTCGCTAAGCTGTGTGGGAACCACCAGATCTGCAAGTTCGCTTAACAGCACCTCTGACATCATTACCCGTGAACTACTATTTTCTATTGTTGCCGACAAGACTGAAATTCAGCTTTTCTATTTTTTTGTTAAGTGCGGAAGAGTTATTCCCTTTAATTACATATAACTCTACAGCAAACCCTATGCCGCTATTTAATAAGTGTTTGTTTTCATTGGTGCAGAGTCAACACAGCCCCTTTTCAGCAACACTATATAGTTCCCAGGAGTAAAATTAACGATTAACTGGAGAGAGAGTGGGGGGTACGACCTTTGTGTTCTGCTTTACGGCGGGCAATGCTCAATGAGGTTTTAATACAAATTCCCTCTTAAAGGTAAGATGGGGATACACAGGGCAGTACGTTCAGTTCCAAGCTCAAAAACACAAGATATTAGGGAACCCTCTGGTGTTTTTTGCATTCTATTTCATGTGATGCAGCCTATCTCCTCTATATCAGCTCTACTAGTGGAGGGCTATGACCTGGCAAGACTTGTATCAGACCTTAGCGCACTGATAGTGTCTAATATCAAGTCTTAGATCCGGTGAAGCAAAAAAAAAGTGAAACCCTTGCCGTACGAGCTGCCCCCATGCCGACTTTGGTTCTAGCGCTAACCTAAAACACCTGATTCTACAGCGAGGTGTTCCTGTTTCCCGGGGCCAACCCCTGCAAGATCAGGTGTGTTTCTGTTGGGCCAGAGAAAAAGCCTGTGTACTCAGTAAGCTCTCCAGGTGCAGGGCCGATAAAACATATCTTAAAGGATACGTTTACACAGGAACCCATTTGGAACTGTTTTGGTGCAGCGCAATGCCGTTTGGCTTCCAGTACGTGTCAGATAAGATCTGCTGAATGGGCAGTTATTCTACTTATTTAAAATGTAATGTGGTATCACCGATAATGTGTCAATATGTCAGTCATTTGCACTAACTTCTATTGGCCAATAAAATGGGGCACACATACAGGGAAGTCTACTAGACTCAATATCTCTTTCATTCTTATAGCCGAATTCTATGTGAAAAGCAGGCCCATGTCAAAGAAAGGGTTTTGTTGTATTTCCTCGTTCTTTGTAGGCATTTGTGGTTGAATTTTTAGTGGGGTTTGGTATGAAGACTGGGGAGCGAGAGACCCTTTATTTTCCATCCTGCTGTGGGTAGGGTAATGACCTGTCAGAATATCATTTGTACAAGCAGACCCTGTTACAAGTCTCACGTCAAGTAGGATAAGGCTGGCAAGCGCTGTAACTTCTGCATGTGCCTTCTTAGATTCTAAACTGAACAGGTACTGTTTCCTGCCCCTGAAACACAAGAATGTGAGTGACTTATTGCTGCCTTCAGTGCGGGTCCCAGAAGCAGTGCCTGTACAGCCGAAGTTGGATCCCTGTTTTCGTTGCTCCCCAAGAGGGAGTTTCCATCATTTCAACTGCAATATCCATACCAGCCCTGAGCGGTTATTAATGATGTTATTAATAACATTTGAGACACAGCTGATTGTTTCCCCAGTGATCCACGAGTGCTCTGGGAAACAATGTTCTCTGCACTCCTCCGGCTCATTATTTTAAGGAAGAGGGGGGGAAAGAAAGCCAAACAGAAAAGGAGGCAAATGGACAGCTGAGAAATATCGTTAAGGTTGGTCGGACCTCGATGGGTGTTCCTTGTGCATCTCAAAGCTCATTAATTTAACATGGCCCATCCCGCTGAGCTTTTGGTGAACATGCACTACGGTGACAGCTCTGCCAAAAGAAAGGGAAAAATATCCTGCTTCAGTTGCACAATTGAACCTTCCATTTCAGAGGGCTTCTCCTCATAAAAGGCGCGGCTCAAGCCACTTGAACCCGTTGAGTCACCAAAGACCAAATCAGCCCCGTCATCGGGGTGTGGGGGCGCTCTGTGTTCTTCCCACACATCCAGTGGTGAAAGCTGTTTGAGTTTCAGTGGCAACGTAAACACATTGGCCTCAATGTATGCCTCACCTTCAAACACGTCCACTGATTACTTTGAAGTGCTTAATCCTACATTAAGTAGGAGAGGACACCGGTTGGAATGGGGAGTGGGAGGATCTGAAATTGTTATTTCAGCGTTGAGTAACAATATCTAGGGAGTGGTATCTAGTGCATTGCTACAGCTGCATAACGTTATATTTGCATTTTAATGTATGTGATGGCGAACTTCAAAGCCTTGCTTGACTTGAAGCATGTGCCGCTCTATTTTTACAGTCAACAGTAGTGCTGTTTGAACACTGGGCAAAGAGGGCTTTTTTCCTTACTTTTTTGAAGTAGGACCTCAACATGGCTTGAAGTTCTGTGGTTAAAGCATAGCGAAGCATGGTACATGAAATATGTTGGGGCAGTCAAAAACAAGGGAGTGTAGTTTCATGCTTTCGTTTAATGTTACCCATGTTCTCTTTTTATAGTCTGTTTATCTATTAATGAATTCATTCTGTTTTTCAAACAGTGGGGCTTCATTAACAGAGTTACAAGTCTGACCTCTAGCCTGTGAAAACATGTACTCTGATTTATGGACAAAGCATTTCAGAGTTGTGTAGTTTACATACGGGATGTACTGTAATTGCTCAATTAAAAAGTGTACTTATTTTTCGGAGAGCTTGGTCCTCCTTGTTCCAACTCATGAAAAGCCCCACCTTATCACTGAGCTTGCCTCCAAATTTGGGGAGGACTACTAGCACGGGAGCAGGCCCTGATTACTGCTCCAGCTCCCTGATTACAGCCGTCTGTCTAGACAAGGAGGGGTGCAAGCAAGACGAATAACCATTAACATCTCGTGATCCCAAGTGGGAAACCCAACTAAAAAGTCACTCCAAACACACACACACATACACCTACAGTTCCTTCCACATGTGTAATGCAAAGGTCAAGACATCAGCTGTTCTGACATGACTCCAGAAAGTTCTGGCAGTAATCCAGGGGTGTCTGACACCTTAGTTTCCACTTTCATCTGAGGATGCTGCCTGGGAAGCCCATGGATCAAACAGTGGCACTACACAAATCTAAAATGTGACTATTTGAACAAAATAACAACCGGGTTTTGTGTTTACATTATTTTTTTCATTTGATGTGAATATCTGAATATACATATAGCCTAATGTGATCCTATCCTTTCCTTGCACATAACTGTTTACCACTGCTCTTAACCGTATACTGTACATACTGTATACACCTTATACTGTATTCTGCACTTGCTGCTCTTTGCACTTTTGATTAGATGCTAAACTGCATTTTGTTACCCTGTATTTATGTATGTGTATATATATGACAATAATGTAGAATCTAATCTGGAAAATCTGATCTAATCTATCAATCCTGTGTCTCTTAAATCTGACTTTGTGCTGACAGTCTTATTGTGCTGTAACTGAAATACCTTAGACTGCAGCTGTGACATTCATGACTAACTTTTTTGACCAAAAATGTTGGCTTGCCTCACATCCTCTTAGACCCCCACCATTCTGATTATATGCAGGTGAAGGGGGTCTCAAACACAGATAAAATGGACGTATGCAAAAGAGGTCTAGATCGACTTACTTTTCAGTGTAAGGACCTGAAATAAGAACTTTAAGAGGACTCTTTGATTTTGAGCCCACCTCTGTAGGTCTCCTCAAAAAAAAATATCCCTGACAGTAGAATTTGAGACTGGAGTTGAATTGAGACAGGAGATCCTCAACCTCACTCTCTCTAGACTAACTTATTTATACCAATACTTATTTTTGATGGTTTCATGCTGTGGAAAATGACATGCCATACTCATAGATGGCATCTCGGTTCTGTTTTTTAGTCTTTATACTGTGCAAGTAGACACACACGCACGCTCATACACATACACACACAAACAATAAACACCAACACATAGATTCATATAGTTCATAGCCATCATGATACTCAATGAGTTCCTTTTGTGAATAACTGTGTGTGTGTGTGTGTGTGTGTGTGTGTGTTTTCTTTCCAGTCCCAGGGGTATGTTTTGCATTTTGCTGCTGAAGATAAAGTAGAAACACTAGTGTGCCCTGCAGTACAAATCACAAAGGGGCCACATTGAAGCACTTTCTTGGGTCTTCTGAAGAAGGAGCAAGGGATGGTTTGACAGCGGAGGTTTGAACAGAGACACAAGATTGCTTTTCAAAAGCAAGCTGCTCTGCTCATTCATGGAACTGCTTATGTGCTTCAGTGGACTGGCTTTCTGGCATGTGAACTCAACTGTGGAGCCCTAATACAGTCATCACTGGGATCTTCAAAGTGTAAAAAGGATTTTTATTCTTGATCTATACAATTACACAATTGAATAGTGCCTACTAAATAGAGAGTAAAGAGATTGCATGGAGAGACACATAAGAGAACAAATGTGCAAGGGGGTCAATAGTACCCTCTAGCTCTAGTGCAGGGTTTTGACATAGTAATGCCCATGCTGACAAATCCAAATAAGGCCCAGATTAATCATGAAAATCCACAGAAAACCTCAAGCAACAACTTCATCGACTCCGAAGACATTACTGAATTAAGCACTCGTTTTCTTTCATGCTACAAATATGCCCCCTCATCATTTTGCGATGTTCTCTCCATCCACAAGAGACCTTTGTTTTCCATTATAGAATTATTGTGTGGGACCAATCTTCCGCATTAGAGTGACTTCACCGCAGCAAGACAAAAAAACGTCTCCCCCTCCTCCATTGAAGAGCTACTTTGTTTTAAAAGGATTAAGCGGTCCTGTTCAACTTGTGGCGTTAAATTGAATGAGCCTGGATTTGCTGGATGAGCTTTTTTCACTTTCCCTGTAATCCAGAATAGCGAATGCTTACAGATGATTTAAGGCTTTTTATATAAGCAGAGAAATTAATAGCCACTTGCCCTTTAGCAGTGAGACAGTCTGTACTACATATGGCTGGAGAGGCACAAGGCTTTTCAATACAGCTACTTTGGCAACTTGAGATAGCAGCACAATTACACATGTAAACACTGACACACAAGCAAGTGCACATAAAGTACACACACACACATACATTTTGGTGTACAGCCCACAATCGTCTGCTTGGTTATATTACATAATTTGCACTTCAAGTTGATAGATGTGTGTTTAACCCAATGGAGAGCATCCTGTACACATCTTCAGTGACCGTATTCTCATTCATAGCAAACACTAACTAAAAGACAGTGTCCATTCCATGCAGCTGCTATAGACACTATCAAAGAATAGCAAGACAATCCACAAAAATCTGTTAAGGAATGTCTTCTATCTGGAACAACAGTAGAGTCTTCAGTTAAAAGCCCCGCACACATCCTAGGAATTTCGATGCCTAAAGAAACGGACACCCACAATGCACCGTGACCTCCCCATGTTGCAGAGGGATAACATTTTTATCTCTTTTTTTCCCACAAGCCCCAACGGCCCCCCCCCCCCCCTCCCATCCTCCTGCCGGTGCGTCGTGGCAAAAGCCCGAGTCTCAACCCGGTTATGAAAGCGGCTCACTCCTGGCCTCGGGGCTATCGCCACACAGCGAGGGTCTCCTCTCCACTGCGTGGCTCTGCTGGCCGAGGCTGTTTGCTTGTATATTTATGCTCGCTCTATTATTATCTTTCGGGGAGTATGTTTAATGTCATTTAATTTACAAAGCTTCCCCCCTGCGCGGGCCAGGCCGGAGGGGGGTCAGGGGACTGGGGGTGGCGAGTGGCACAGCTCCAGGACAGCAGTGCGCGGTCCACTGTGATCGGCTGCCAAGTACAGCACAGCAGAGGAAGCTCCAGCCCGATCGGCAGAGCGTGGTGTCTTGTCTCCAGCCGAGCCATGTCACCGCTTCGCCGAGACCCGCAGCCCATCTCTCCTCCTCCGCCTCCCCCCTCCGCCTGCTGCCTCCACCTCAGGAGGGGGGCTTTCTGATGTGGACCACAGGCCGTGGTGCCACAGGTCACTGCTGGGACAAGCGAGCCAGTATATGCTGGTGTGTTTGTATGCGAGAGTGTGTGTGTGTGTGTAAGTGTAAGTGTGTGTGTACACATGTGTATTATGGATCTCCAGCATGTGTATGCATTAGAGAGTACTTGAACTTATGCATTGTTTACATTCCGTGTGTTGTAAAAGTTTGCAACAGCTTTAGAAAACACATCGAACAGACACTGGACTTAAATGGCAACCAGCCTCTAAAACAGGGGCCCTCAAGTCAAAATTATTACGCACAAACAAATGGCAGTGCACAAATATTTCCACCCTGGGCCGACAAGGAACCATTTTTTTTGTCTCCACATGTCCAACCAAAGCTACCTTCAATACCTCCTAAAGCCAACACTGTCGGGAAAACAACTTTTGTGACCTTTAGTGACTTTTCCCCTTCTGCTGAGAAAACAAAGCAACCATTTCCTAGGCCATCCACGCTCCAGAGCAGCTGGTCGTTTATTTGAACGAGTGCCTAGCTGTGTAAATTAACCAAGCTTTCACCAGTGTCTGCCTATGTAATAAATCACCATTAGAGGTCAGAACAGGAGAGAAGCCATTGCACCAATCAGCGCTACCAAGAAAGAATCAGTGACATAAACAGCAGTCACATTCTAGGCCGTCTGTACAAAGACGCATATCACTCAAGAAATGTTTATCTTTACACTGTCACCTAGACGCTTCCAATGTTTTTCTTTTTTTTCTTTTCTCTGTCTGACATTTTTTTTTGCAAGGTGGTGGCGAAAACCAAAATGATGTTCATGTTTTAGTTTACATCAATTTGCTTGAAAGTGTAGAAGTATGAGTGCATGGGCCCTAAAGGTTTGAATTTCTGAGTCAAGAGCAGCTTTCCATGTTGTGCTTTTGTCCGTCACTACTTCAAAGCACAAAGATTAGCAAGACTCAAACTTGAGGCAAAAAACCTGCAGGCCAACTGAAACTGTTTACAATTACCTCACACTGCCTCTAAAATTCATTGGGATATAAATAGCTTCGGTGTGCACAGAATCCTAACCTGCCATTTCCATATTAAAGAAAAAGACTACGTGCAGGAACTCTGTACAACAAGATACCTATTGGCAGGACATGAAAAGATGGACAGATCCTAATCGAGAGATTAGGCCGTGTGTGCGGCGCTACTCTCTCAAACCCCTCAGTATCCCTGTGTGTTTAAGGCCAAAGGAATTGTTTGTTTTAAAGCAGTAATATAGAGCCATTTTGAGATTTTTAACATTCCCTGGTCCAGCCAGAACACTTGCTTTCCCCCCTTCTTTACAGCAGAACTAGGAGATTTAAAAAAATGCACTCAGTTTTCATTGGCCTTTCGCCAGACTACAGTGCATTTGAGAGAGATTTTGAGAACAGGCAAGTTGTAGGCTCTTGGCAAACCACTAGGGGGAAGCATTGATGCTGAACAACAGTTATGCCTACCTGTTATTATTATGCTTACATCTACATATAAGGGTTAATATTTTTAGGACATGTTGAGAAAATATTGGGGCCTGTGGTTTTCATATTTTGGATTATTAAGACACTCTGTGCCATCAAAACCAATTAACGTTAGCAAAGCTAAAAATATGCCAATACTTAACCTGGCCAAAAAAAAAAAAAAAAAGACGAGTTCCTGTTTGCTTACAGTATTTATCAATATTGGTCATTCGACATCTCAAGTCAAGCCTACCATTCCTGATACTGAAAACTAAAACATTTTTTCTAATTGCAGCACTCTCTCCAGAGTCTCCCCACAGGATGAGGTTCTGCTGTGCATTCTGCTTTGCTGACACATTGATGGTTTCCACTGGTCAGAGCCTACAGCTGGTCATTCCAGAACATTCTGGTAAGGTTCAAGGTGTGGCAACCTGATCAACAATCAGCCTGCTGTTTACTTTCACCAATGGTCTGAAGCTGATCACAGTGGTAAATTACATGTGTGTTATTACAGTGGTAAATTACAGTACATTGTGTTCTTCTGTAGTTCCTTAAGGCATGCAGACACACCTGCTATTAAGATTATGCTAGACACAAGATTTAACAGCAAAATTTCCCCAAATAGCGGGGTTAATTGACAAATCTTTAAATGCCAATTACCCCAATGTCAAACCAATTTGTTGACTGTGTGCTGTGTACTGTAATCAAAGGTTGTGACTGACCAGAGTACCAGACTGTGAAGGACCAGAGTACAGCCATGTACGGTGATATAGCCACAATGTCAATCTGTTGTATCCAGCATATTTCTTATGATATCAGTTTCGTTGGTTCGATCATGTTTGCATCTTACATCATTTTACAACTTGAATGTGATTATGACAATAGTACTTTGAGTTCTGTGTGCAAGACAGCTAAAACAGAAACTACTGTTGTCAAATCAGTGATTAAGTGGTAGAACAAATAAGAAATAAAAAAAATAAACAAAAATTGTATCTACAGTATGTACATTGTGATTGCATACACAAACACTAGTGCAACCCCACATGGCAACTCACATGTGAGTGCTGTCTCTCAATAGTAATCCACACTATCAAAACTATGGAAACTCAAGCCTCAGACTACTGTAAATACAACAAACAGAATGCAAACAGTTCCTCTCTATCAGTTATTTAATTAGTAGTACAAAGAGTGGCACACAATGGTTTATGAAGAAAATTGGGGTGAGATAAAGGTTTTATGATGTCAGTGTGAGGGTTGTTGCCGATGGCTGGCAGCTATTACTCTGGCTAGAGGCATGCACAAGGAGGTTAGAGCTCCCTGTGGTTTCTCTTGTAGCTGTGGTGTATCATTTCAGATCAGCCTTGGTTAAGTAGTGACAAGAATCAGACTTGCCCTACCAACCTCCTCCCCCATCAGATAGATGGTTTTGTTTTCTTTTGTCATTTTTTTTTTTTCTAAAAGGAGCTACGGACGCTGGTTAATAATGCATAGGTGACTGTTCCTAATTCTGCAGAACATGACAATGTTTCAGACATTTCATGTTGGTAAAATAATACATTTTGGCCACAATATTGCCTATAGGCCTTTGATTATTCAGTTGTATTTACAGCATATATCAGACATTACCATGCACAGTAACCTGCTGTGGAGTCTGTGCAAAGACAGTGTTCATGAACTGTGCAAAGTTGTTATTTTGACCTTACATGTGGGAACCAGGGTCTGTGCAGAGAGTCTGCTGTACAGAGAGCTAATAACATGGGAATTTTTACTAGCTCGTAATTATTAGCATTCTCCTAGCAAACATGTTTTATTTTTCCTCTCTGTTTTATTAGCGGCACACCCCCTTCTCCCTGTCAGGAGTGCAGGGACGTGGCTGACTTCCCGCCACAATAAAATCAGAGGATTTGATTTGATTTTTTTTTCTTACTGTCCTGTACAACAGTCGCGGTTCTACATCTTTTGATTAAAGATCATATAGACCATTTTTATAGATGAAGGCTTGGGGCAGAGTTGTAAGAAAGAATGCTGTTTGGCTTGGGCAGCAGCATCTCCTACTGTGAGACTCCCAGGGTATGGCATTTTCTGTACCTACCAAGTAACTTTTGAGGGTTCTGGTGTTGCCTTATGATCGTGCCAAGGAGAATAAAATATAACTAGCCTCAATTGCTGTTAGAGGTTATGTTATTTGCAAGGAGAGGGCGGCTTCTGTAGTCAGAAAAATGAGCTGCACCACTCCCAGACTTGGGCCAAACTCACTTTGAGGGGTTTTATCAAGGCGACAGATTTCTTAGCAAACCACATCACTTGTGAACTGAAATATATATATAAATATATATATAAATACATATGTAACACAAAAACTTTCGTGAGCGCCTTTTTTGGGGGCTATTTTGTCACTTATTTAACAGACGTTTGGGAAGGTGATGAAACATGTTTGCGTGTGAAGGAATGGAACGTGAGTTGAGCCAGTGGAAGAGAGAGAATTGCCAAAGGCCCATGATAGGAGAGCCGGCTGCACGCTGTGACTCAGAGTGGACCCTGGTGCTAATTGCCATTTGGTTAAACCAAGATGGCGTGGTAATGAAGATGAAGAGGTGCCGTGTAAAGTGTGCTGTAATGGGATTGTGTCACCGGGTTACGGGCTTGGAGCTTCAGTCTGCATTGGGAGCCTGGAACCCTGAACAGGCCGTGGGCGATTCCAGAGGGAGGGGGGTGCAGGGCGTTCCAGGGGAAAACACTACCCAGGATCACCGCAGAGTACCATTCCTGGGGTTTTTAAGGGTACCACCCCAGCCCTCAGGGGATTGAGGTCTGTTGCGGAACACGAAGTGTGTGTAAAATCATAAGGAAGAAATGCATCTGACCTCTTGGGGAACGGCACAAGGATAGAGCCACTGAACAAATATCAGCCTTGACTTTGGCCTAGTCACATAAGATTCTATATTTCACTAAAAGTGGAAAATCTTTGTAGTCTCTTCGGTAGAAGTGATATTTTACCAGACAGAATTGACAGAATCATCAAATACACAAATATCTGCACAGATGGAATGTTCCTGAAGTGTGTGTAAATTATATAAAATTGTGTACCTGGAGGCATGGCCAGCAGCAGACAGTTCTTTTTTCAGGTATAGTGCCGAGAAGTTTTAAGTCTCTCTTCTCTGTCATCTTCTGGAAGGTTCCATTGCCCAGGCATTGTCATGTAGCGACCCTAGCCATGATGGATGAGAGAGATAATGTGTATTAAGTATGTCCAGTTCCTTGGAAACTTTTGAGAAGTAGCCTAACAGGATAAAATTTGTCCCTGCTCTCCATCAAAGTTATTCCTTCTGAAGCAGAACATGTCACAGTGGCTGTTCAAAAGAAAGGAGAGAAAAAAGCAAGCGTTTAAAAAGAAGGAAAAGGATGTCTGTTCTTCACTCCTTCATGGACCTCTCATGATTTTAGAGCATATTTCTGGAACACTGAAGACATTTCTCTAAGCTTCAGAGTGTCAGAGGTCATTGGGGCATATTCTCTACCAGCTCATTTTCTGTCTTCCATCATAAAAATATTCAGTGCCTGGGCCAATGGTACAAGAAAAAAAAAGTGACATTTTGGGGTTATGTGCCTGTCACCAATCTAATAAAACTTTTGGCCACATTTATTCTTAAGAAAAAACATATTCTAAACACAACACAACTGAGTTACGTGATACTGAGTAGGGGTTAACCGATTTATCGGTAGGCCGATATATCGGGCCGATATTTGCATGTTTTTAAGTCATCGGCATCGGCCGATTTGACGTCAGGCACATCCGCGGGCAGCCGCATGTTATTGTAGTGGTGCAGCTGCATGTGAAGGACCCCTAATAAACTTTTGTAAGATTCAGTCAGAGACACTTAAAAAGACAGTCCTAGAAGATAAAGGTAAGGCTTAAATTCTTACATTTTGATGTCCTGTTGTCATGTATTTGCTATTATGTTATTAGTAAACTATGTTGTGTTGCTTCATTTAGTAAAAGAAAAAACTAATAACATTTAACAGTCTGGAATTGGCATAATGCTATAGTTGTTTGCCGTTAGCTTTAAAAACGAAAACATATCAGCTCCTTGCTTGCAAACATACTAGCCCCATGTGTATATTTCTCCTGTGTCAGGATTGTAGAATTTCACTTTGTGCAGGGGAAGGCGGCATTCAGCATTCACAGATTCAACACCGGCCGCCACATATTGCGTTTCGTTATACTTTTTTATTTATGAGTGTATTTATTTTAACGCCATTGAAAAGCACGCAGCATTCGTTAAGCTGAATTTCCTTTTCTCCCTCTCTGTCACTCACACGTCTGTCTCTCATACACACACACACACACACACACAGCCCCTCCCCTCCATGCACACCGTATATGTCTCCATGAAAACCAACGAGATCATCCCTTGAAGTGTTCGCACTGAACCATCTGATGCTGCTAGGGTGAAAGCATAAAGTTCTTCCGCAACTTTTGTAGACTATACATGCAACTTTACCAAACAGTAAACTCATTCTTCTTGGCCCGCTCTCATGCGCGCTCAATGGACACCCACCCTCGACACATTTAAACTAAATATAACATTCACAATCGTGAGCGCAATGACGCAAAGAAGACAACTAATTACTGTTAAATCCGGTTAGCATCATTAGTAGGCTATGCTGCAGACATTTGATTAAAACTACCAATGTTTTTCAACTCAAAGACTTATAAGGGCCTGTCCCAAGGAGAAAAAGTATTTGCTTACCTTGAAACTTGAACACATCCACAAACTGAACAGTCCAACCAGTAGTAGAGTATGATAGCCTAAGCTTAGCCTGCTACTTTGTTTACAATATTTTGAGGCTTCAACCAGACAGCTGAATTTAAGAGGCGGAGTTGTAAGAATACTAGGCTATAATCTGCATAAAGTTTGTTGTTATGAATATCATTAAAAATGTTTATTTATAAAGTTGTATTTTTATTTAAATGTTTATTTGACTTTACATGTTTATTTATATATATATATTTCTCTTATTTTTCCCCCCCCCCCCCCTTAACTTTAGATAAATATTTTATTTTGATACGATATTTGATATAATAAAGATTTCAAAGATATTTTAAGACAGTGTTCAATAAATTATGTTACGTTTGGAAATCTTGTGCATCCTCTTTTATTATTAGTATGATATTTTAGCATGCAAATTAAGGGGGAAAAGTAAAGGTATTGGCCCTAAAGATCGGCCCAAAAAAATCGGCAGCACATATCGGTGATCGGCTGACTCTGACATCTAAACATCGGTATCGGCATCGGTTATAGAAAAACCCATATCTGTCGATCTCTAATACTGAGTGAGCCATGTCCTCTATTTTGAGCCACAAAATGATTCTTCCCTATCAGTTAGAAGTACTGCCATCACATATCAGTGAAGTTTAAACATAATTTTTGTGTATAAAATCTCAGGCTGATCTGCTTTCTTTTATGCCGAGAGAATGCTGCTAATTATAAAGTCCACTTATCAATGGAGAGATTTCAGTACCCACAAAAATCATCATGGAGCATTATCATGGACTACCTTAAGCTCATACGTAGAATAAAATTTTGATACATATCTGGACCGGCCTTATTTTTTGCTGAATTCAAACTGAAATTTAAATAGACACTAGTTTTTGAACTGCTTTGCAATAAACTGACAGCCAACAGAATCCCGTCCTAAGTACTGTTCTCAGACAAGAGAGACAAAAGCCAAACTATAAAACTAAGATACAGTATTTTTTCCTTTATTTGTCAATGGAGATATACATGTTAAGTTTTACAGCTTTGATGTGACTTAAAAAAAAAAAAACAGATTAGTGAGCCAAAGGCTCCTAAAATATTTTTTTTTCTGCTGTGAAGCCTTAAACGCACATGGATAAGATGTTATAAACTCACACATTGCTCATGAACTCATGCACTGGCGGGATTCCCCAGAGCACAAGAGCAGGATGGTTTAAACAAACCTTCCCAATACAGGGATCATCAGACGCTCCAATAAACACACAGCTCCAAATCATGGAAATAGCTGTGGTCACCCTAGACGTGCTAACTTGAACTCATAAGTGCCATGTCAAATAACTACAACACTGCCTCCCCCTTTAAAAGGGGAAAATACCCCGGCCTTTACGAAAGTCTATACTGAGGTCATAAACTGTAGAATGTGGGGGAACTGTGCTGTTCAGTGCAGATGATTGGATGATTGATAAAACATTTTCCCACTGAAGGAGACAATGTGAGCGCCACTCCATAAAAGTGCTACAGTGTGGGCGAGGCATGTCCTACAGTCATCAGAGGATGGCATTAACTTCCACCTGTCCTATAATGGGAGCAGTAAAATCATGCAGCCTCCTCTCGCAAAAATGTCACAGAGCCAGACTTTCTGGCTGTCCTAACTTGGCACCAGCAGTTATAGGATGGGTGCCTATTCAGCCTTTTACACTTTCTGACCAATAAGTCACTCGTCACCTATCGTGAATTATCATTGCATGAAAAGGACCTTCAGGCTCTGGGAGAGACGAACGGTATGCACATTACTGATCTGGCATGGTTAACGAACTGTTGGCTCTCCAAACTGGGTGTCTGCTGATGTGGTTTGACACATTTTGTCAGGTACAGGGGGAAAATTTACCACATTTCCCAAACGTTTGTGTTCACTGAGCAAAGATATGGCCCTGGAGACAACATTTAACAGCTCCTACGTTTCTGTTGAATATTGTCCCGCTTGCCTCTGTGATTATAGCTACAGACCAAGACACACACACACACATACACACACACACACACACAGCAGAAGGGAGAGAGTCTTTGTACCTGACACAAACTGACCTGTCAAAAAAGGCAGATAAAGCCTTCCCAGCAGAATCATACATCCCACACATTGCATTTGCTACAACCACTGAGAGATTTACTCAGCAATATGCGATAAGAAGCATAAATCCAGGGGAGCTGATTCCAGTCACATCTGACACCGGCCGACACTCCTCCCCCTCACCCCACAAGCATCTTGCATCAAAAGTGAACATTTAATCTAGGAACAGACCTTGCGATTATTCAACCTGATAGTGATACTGTTGAACATCAGTGACAAACAGTCAATCGAAAGCAATATCTGTGTAGAGGCATTACTTTTTGTGTAACCGATTTAAAATGCTCTTTCCATTGTTTCGCTGACAAAATTCGACATAAGGTCTGGACCAGTCAGTCCAACGTTATGTGAGAGAACGTGTGGATGCAGCCAGACCATTCACTATTTACCGGTCCAATTATACCAGGTCCAACAACATGGGTTTATTTCCAATCCACAATCATTTTGCAATACAGCCAGGAATCTCACTCCCACTCATTTCCCATCTCAGTGCTGTCCCAACTAAATAAATGCTACGCTGAAAAAATAGCAACATCATAATTAGAAGACAGGGGTCAATCGGATGAAATTCCTTGCTAGATTGCTAACGCAAGCTGCTCCTTGAATTCAAATAAAAGGAGAAACAGTTCATGCAGAAGCTAATTGAGTTGAGGCCTGGTGGATGAATGAATAAAGTAGAAATCAATTAACTGGTTTATCTACAATGCATTTATGACATCATAAACTCATAATTTTCTTACTAGGTTCTGTAATACTTTTTGTTTTATTTCATTAAATTGCCCACCAGTCTGTGTGCATAAGAGTCTGTGAGCATGCATGCATTTAGACTGTGTGTGTGTGTGTGTGTGTGTGTGCGTGTGTACGTACCATATCTACTGAAAGATGACTGGTGTTACTGAACAGTAAGTATGGTGGGAGGGGCCTGTGGAGCTCAAACATGAAAAAAATATTTTATCAGAAATGAAAACCGCACCTCACCTCAGAGTTCTGTTTAATTTATGTCATGGTCAATCAAAGACGTTTAGTCAAGTTAAGCCTATTATTATTGTTCTTGAACAAGCCATGTTCAGGTGAGTCACATATTCAATGCCATCGGTATTCTCTTTTAAATGTCTTTTGTAATTGCATATTTGACAAAGTCAGTTACAACAGAAGAGAAAACATGCCAACACTGCACAGAACCATCCAAATACCTCCTCAAGAGGTTTCAATGGACCCAATCAAAAAGAATATTATTCAACAAGTGGAAATAGTTTTGATGGTGGCTCATGTAAACATTCTCTTGCCATTTGAACATAAAATGAGGCATAACTGGCTCTGAAACACTGCTGTGGACCTAGATTATTCCTTTTATATGCGCTCGAACGCATATGGAGCCGCATCTGGATTTTCCCGTCATTGCTCCTTGAAATACATCACAACTCCCTCAGCTCCCTCAGTTCCAGGATCTGGCCTGTCAGTCCCTTTCGAGCACAGACGAAGAAGTCCTGAATCTTCAAGAGTCAAGCCTGGCCGATTCACCTTGTTCTGAGTTAAATGATTCAGTTATTCCTCAGTGACGAATTGCACTGGCAAAGTGCAGTCCAAAGCTCAAAGAAAAACAATTATTTACAAGTCGGTAAATTTTCATATCTGTCAGATTTTATCATATTATTTCAGAGGAGTCTTACTAGATGACTTAACCACAGGACAGTTATGCAGAGGGCTATTTTTGTCTCTTGGCATCTTAGGTTACCTCTAAGTAAAGCTGACTGAAGTAGCAAAATCTCAGAAATAATGTGAACAGTTGTGTCTTTCTTGTTCGGAGTACATGATAATAACACTCGTAAAGAATGTGTTTATGTGCATTTATCGTGAGGGCCCTCTATCTCAGCTTTATTTTGCACACTGTGTAAAAAGTCCCCTTGCCATAATTCAAATGCATTTGGATGCAGTAAAACTGGCTACACTGTTTTACGGAGACATTCCATTTGTTTTTTCCTTTTGGCCACAGTGCTAAGGACGTCTTAAACGCTCCCTGGTCAGATGAGTTTTTTTTTTACGGCCTCCTGGATGTTCTTCAGTGGTAAACCAACATCGTAATGTGCCTGGGATATTTCTGGAGAGCGCCCAATGCACCTGTGTTCTTGCTGTTGGTCTTTTCTTTTCTTTAAGGGCTGTGAGATCATTAGCTGGACACGTTTGTGTCATAAAAAGACAATGAAACATGCTTCAGTAATTAAGGGGAAGTCAAAGGGAGCCGGATACGGACTATCACGCAAAATTTAATTGGGAGAAGTGGTTTGTGACTGAGTTGCTTAGGAAGATTCAAAACATAAATCATCACTTGAACTCACAAGCCACATAAAATCTTACCTTTTAGCAACTGTCTTTCTAATGACAGTTATATAAATAGTATATTAAACAGCACACATATAAATAGATAAACAGCATGCAATGCTAATGTTTTAACTAGTCACACACATTAATTTGGCTCTTTTCTTCTCTGAACCCTTAAAAAATAGCAAGGCCTACATGGTTGAAAACAGAAAGATGGAAATTCAAACCTGACGCAAAATCTGTCTTAGGACAAATAATCAGCCCACTTGTTTCGAAATTTCTGAAAACTTTAAGGAAACAGAAAGAGGAGATAAAGAGCCAGTCATGAATCTGGTTTTCAGCAGCCTTTGTCAGCTTTTATCTAGAAGGTCTGTCAGTCAGACCACAACTATCGCCACCCACTCTTACCGTCACCACACAGCAAGAGTGGCACGGTGACCTCAAACACTACTCTAAGAGTAAGGGGCAAAACACCTATAATGACCCTGTTAAATGTTTGTCTTCTTCTCCGATTGCTGGCAGAAAGGAAATCATTACAGTCACACGGAACCATTTCTCTGAGTTAAACACGCCACTGTAGGACATGTGTATTAATTGGCCTCTTATATTTTCATTGTGGTTTTACTGAGTTTCTTCTCAGGTTTTATGTCAAATCTTTGGGCGAGGTAGAGGTTGGAGGTTTCCATTACAGTATGGAGTGAATAGGTTATATCGCACAGACAAACCACCAAGATAAACATCCACTTTTGAGGTCATTGTTAATGTTGGATTGAAATCCATTTCAAAATGCTGCACAGGGTCATTAGGCAGTCCACAGCGTGGCCATGCCATAACACAACTAACAATCTCAACCTTCCTCCTAGCTTTAAAATTACATTCTATTAAAAACTTGGTCTGTAGCATCGATGACAAAATTGACACAGTCATGGTTCTTAAATTTCATGTTAACATTCATCATATAATTATTGTTAAGGTAGGTTTCAACTTGTTCAACACCAAATTATCTATTTTTTCTTTCTTACCAACAGCACTTGGTAAGCACAGGGGAGATTTACAGAAGCAAACAGTTGAAGCTTGTTGTTCTCTGACTGAGCCACGAAGAAAGGTCAAGAGATATGGGCACACAGGAGTTCCTAGGGTGATGTAAAGGTTACAGCATATATAAGCCAAAAGGCCTGTGAGGCCAACGAGTAAGGAGAGGGGAGGACTGGACCAACAGATTGCGGCTGGAGGATCTTCCCCCTCATGTAATGACAGTGATGAAACACACGAAGCAGTTAAGGACACTAAAAAGAGGTTTCACTATTGACTCAGTGGTCTTGGTTAATGCAGCTGCTCAGCAGTGCGAAACGGAAGACCGACCCCTACCCCCCCAACCCCCCCCCCCTCCACTGAGTCACTGAAAGAGTAAGATATGTCTGTCAATGTCTGTAAGATGTAGAAGCATTATGACTGACTGACCCCAAAGCAGCCGCTGACAGGTTGCAAAATTAAACTATTCAGATTCAGTAGAATGGATAAAATTTTAAATCCCTCTGGGTTGTGAGAAAACCTACAGGGGTCAATATCCCATGGCATCAATAAAATATGGGAGGATCATAAGATGATGGACTCCAGGCTTGGAATGGAGCAGAAATTTGGAGAAGGGTACTGCAATCAAGAAATGGCCTGTTCCAAGACTGGAAATAAGGAGTGGGGATTGCCAGTGAAGGGAGTGAATTTGTGCTTGGTTTTGCTTATGGGTGTTTGGCAAAACTCTGAAGTAAGAATGCATTCTAGTGCAAGTCTAGTCAGTTACGTGCTGCTGTGCACACAAACTGATGCACATAACTCCTCTGCAGCAGTGACACCAAGGCCAGACGTTTTTGCACAAATACCAGTGATTTGACAGTAAAAAGTTGCGTTCCCAATGGTCAGTCTCTCTCACCATGCATTTTCACTGAGTATTTCCAGCCTGTGGGGCAAAGGCTGCCAGGACCAGGCAGGGTTGAGCAGTCACAGTGTGTGGTGAGTGTCCACTTCCGTGACGCTTCGGTCCCAGCAGTGTCAAGCCAGGTGAGCTGCTAATTACCTGTGACTCTCTGCAGCTCGGAGGAAAACTGGGGCATCTGGAGAATACAAGCGAGACTGCAGCCTTCCTCTCACACTGACAGGTTGAGCTGAAAATGCAAAAGGCCTGAAGACTTCAAAGCAAGACAGCTAAATGGTAAAAAAAAGTTACTGAGATGGTCAATAGTGCAGACTGGGCTGACTGAAAAAGAAAAAGTATTAATGCAGAGGCCTACCGAATCAGGTATGTGAAAAACTTTACAGAAGTCAAATAAGGATAATCTCCTGTCAAGTGAAATATTAAGTGCCTTTCAAGTAGCAATTTGGGAGTAACCGAGTCACCCAGGTCAAAAGAGGATATTGACAAAAAGCTTGGCGCAATTGATATTTATGATTGTAATATTATATTGTGTATGCTCAAAAGCATACGCAGTATGTGCAAGACCATAAAATGGGTTCAAACTTTGCGGAAATCTGTTGAAACAACAAATTGCCTCAGCTGAAATTAATGGAACAGTGCATCAAGGACGGCACTTCTCTAACGGCAAGGCCCTGTAAAACAAATTAGCGGGTCAATTTACATCTGAGAGCAGAAGGATGGCGTTTACGAAGCCCCTGCTGAGGAGGCCTACTCTTATCCTGGCCAGTTCCTCTAAAGCAGTGGTCCATTTCAGAAGGCAATGGTGTGAGTAGGTTGGTGAAATTAGACACGATTCTCTCATTCTTGGCGCCTCTGTGTGTGGCGTTCCTCGCCTCAAATGCCTTGTAGAGCAGTTTTCAATGTTGCAGAAAAGAGTGAAGCAGAGGGGAAGAAGGGAAGGCAGATGAGAGAAGAGGAAAGAATGAGTGGGGAGGAGAGACGAGACAGCATGCACCCAAAACGCTCGGCTGCTCCCTGTGATGCAAATGTGGCTTCTGTCTCGCTCGAGATGGGCTGCAACTGGAAACCAGTGGACAGCCAAGGGTCAATGTCCCTGGTAATAAGATCCTGGCACAGAAATACGAAGCATCTCATCGCAGTGTGGACCAATGCCAAGCAGTATAGACAGTAGAGGGGGTAAGGGGGGGATGGGCCGTCTGAGAGCTCCTCTGAGATTTTGCAAGGACTTCTGTTTTGAAGATAGTTTCTTAGGATACAGAAAAATAAAGACATTGGGTAGATCTGTCAAATACAGAGCGGAAAAGACAACGCAGTAAAGATAAAAAAATTAATCTCATTAAAATCTCTGTCGTGTGTCTTTGCCAAGTTATTTACACTTTCCAGAGACCTGTTTGAACAGTGTGGTAGAAATTTATATAGGTCTAAGTCGTCTGTGGTATGATATACTCAAGACTTTAAACAACATTCTATGTTTCAAACAGAAAACTAAACCTAAACACTGCCCTTTATCTGATAATAGTAAATGTTATTCTGTTATATAAAAGGTAACACAAGAACACAAGAACTGCAAAAATATATCCATCATCTCAATCAAGAAACTGTATTCAATGTGGAACAGAGAAATGCATGCATACCACACATATTGGACACATCCTTCTAAGTATCAGGTGTTAATTTTCTTTCCTTTTCCATAACAGGCTCTTGTACCACTAACTGGGGGATGATTTAGCCCATGTGTCAAGCTCTGTAGTGTTGAACTCACATGAATCCAGTGTGCGCTGGATGAGGAATGAGGCAGAGTCTGCTTTTGTCATAACCCAGATGGACAGTAAGTCCTCATGGGATGCCAGCATTTGACCTGCAGGTGGAAATACAAGTTCCAGATCACTTCCCCGCTACAGCAGGGAGAGCCAAACCGCTCTACTGAAAAATGCAGTGGGTCCACATAGATTCACATTTTCCAGAATGCTGCTACGACCTATCACTGTTCTATCAAACACCTGTATTTCCAACCAAAACAAAGGATTTATTGCTTACTGCTTCCACAGCTTGTCGAGTCACATGAATTGTTGTGAAAGGATGTCACTTAGTTTTATAGATTTGTTTATGGGTGCAAGATATGTGTTTGCTCACTGACCCATCAGGGTCCCTTTCCAGTGATACAACCCAGAATACCACACTTATTCAGTGGCTACACAAACACAGTCCTATAAACATTAGGGATGGAGATCAGCATTTGTTTTACATTCATTTAATCCTCACAATTCAGTTTAAGGTTAGTTTTACTCTCTGGTTTGTATATTATGCTTTCAGTGACTGGACAACATGAATGCTGTACAATACACAACACAGCCAAATGAGCCCTCACACTGAATTAGTATGCAGATACTCCTGCAGTGTCCTGGATTTTATATAGGTGTATGTCAAAACTTTGGCCAAACTTTGATAACCTTGAACTAATTAAGTCTCTGCCCCATATTGACATTCCAGAACCAAGACAATACCGAAATACTATTTTGGTCTTAACTTCAATGCTTCTATACATACACTTGTATACATATGTACATATACATACACTTTTGGCACAGAGCAATCACAAACAAGTTTGGCTGGCTCCCTTAAAAAGCAAGACCAATGGGATAAGGAAAAAAATTAATAGTTTTCCCATATGCTTGCAATCAACCATCAAAATCTAGCAAGGTCCGTTTTCCATTACCGAATCGAACCGGGGCCCTGAGAAGTAGAATTTGGCCAAAACTAGAGGAATGAATGTACAAAAGCAAACGTCATGGCACAGTGATCTTCACTCAGTTTTGAGATCTCATTTGGACCTCTGTGCTCTTCCTTCTCTGGTAGCTACTACTGTGTGAAATGAAACCAGAGGGAAAAGCAATTCACTCCTTTCTGCCAAAACCAACCCCAGGCAAATGTCCTTGGACTGTCATTTCGTCCAGCACATGCAAATAAATAGCATAAGGACTCGATCAAGTAAGTGGCTTCACTTAAGACAATATACGGAAGTGATTTAACCCAAATGCCTAATTGGGCTCTGACCATAGTAGAAGGAATCAATGAACACACAGGCTAGCGCTTACGTCCAGGAATAACTAGGTTATAGCGTTCCCAGACTTCATTCTTACAGACCCCTCTCTAAAACTAAAAATAAATAAATAAATAATCTCTACCATTACAGCACACATGCCTTGCAACTCATGTTTATTTTTCCCCATTTCATTTATGAATTTCTTTGTAAGCCCCATTACAAAAGAATCTAAACAGGTGACAAAGTCAATAAACAAGGTGATAGTGTGGAACAACGTCAACAAAAATCATCACCCAAATTTACCAATATGTAGCCTATTTATCCCATTTGTGTAGTAATGTCTTTCCCTCCTTAGTGATGTGAAATTGGGTTGCCTTTCTAGCGTTCCATCCTCAATGCATGACATCATTCCATCTGACATGGTGATCCCCCTTACCTCTGTCCCCGTCCCTGGCTCTGTGTTCTTCACCTCACCCTCTCCTAGCCTCGTCAATCACAGAACATTTTTGTTCTTGTCTCGATAAAAGACAATAATGTAATCAGTGCCCATAAACCTTGCAGATGCTACCTCACCCATCGTTTCTCCACTCTACCAAAAAAACTTAAAGTAAATTCACAAAGTAAATAAAAACTTGCCCATACGCCCATTCCATCAAACAAGCAAACTACTTCAAACTGAGCTCTACTACCTGCAGTCTCTGATCTTCGTATCAGTTTGTCACTGTAGCAGAATCTCCTCCGACTGCAAGTTAGCCGATCATCTCTCCTCATAATGGTCCCCAAATCTTAAACTACACTGGGCTGGAGAATTTGTACTGCTCTCCCACCTTGTTTGTCTCGGTTTTCTTTCTATTCTACAACAAGGTTTGGTGGGAACTGCCTTATTTCTGGAAGATGGATTCAGTAAGCTGGTCGTCTCATACAATAGGCCTATTTCACAACAGCCAATTTTCCAAGAAGTCACAGGGTAATAAGCACACCTGTTCTTACCTGTGCAACTTCTTGGAAGAATGGCTGCTGTGAAATGAGCGCATTGACCTGAAAAGGAGTTCATTATCCATAAATGTCAAAGCAATGTTCAATGCATACTTTAGCAACAATATCAGGTTGCCACTACACTGTCCAGCCTTAACTTTTTTTCCGACCGTCCATGACTTGACTGCCACATGATCATGGGGGACAATATCTTGGAATTATTATGCTAATTATTAAGCTCAGCTAACACCATGGAGCAGTTACTGTTGATTATTCTGACTGCTCATTGATTTTTTTCAGCTTGACCTAGGCAGTTGGGTCAGCCTCTTGGGCCATAGATCTGTTCATGACTAATACAGAAAAAACAAGTATTTCTATGTCCCTGTTGCTCAGGGTCACCCTTTACTGTAAAACGCCTTGAGACAATACTATAGTAAAATGTTCTGTATAAATACAATTCCAATGAATTTAATTATTAGCTATATGAATATAGTCCTCCCATGTAAATGAAGCTGGAGTTTATAGCCTTAAGGTCTAACCCTGCATTGTGTTGGCCCTCACAGCTCATTAGACTGACCCTAAGGTTTAATCCTCCTGCATTCCTGGGAATATTCCTATCCTATTTACAACCCTCAAATCCTATACCTTTCCACTGGCATAGAAATCGAGTGAGAATCAGCTTCTGAAGTATTTGGGCCAATGTGGGGTAACAGCTATGTACCAAATGAGTCCATCAAACAGCATCCTCCTAATGGAGACTTTTTGCTTGCAACTCCTCCTTGGCCTCTCTAATGATGTATGAGGCTACTGTGGCCATGCATGAAAAGAGAGAGAAAGCAATTAACTGCAGTGGCCAAAACGTGGCTACCTCTGGAGCTCCACAACAAATCATTGCTAAATTGTTCCTGCATCACATTTCCTCTGGCACTGCGAAGCTTTACTCAGGCTACATTACTGCTTACAATGTACAGCACTCTCCCTACACTATGTAACAACTTTTTATGTCAGAATGAAAAATGATAATGCAGAAATTAATAGCAAACACATGTTCTCTGTTATGGCTCCCTTACTCCCCTCCTCTCATACACATGCACTCTCTCACTCACCCATTCACTGCTATGCCAGAGAAGTAATGCTACACTGCAATCAAATATCACTTTGAGAGAAGGAACTCCATGAAATGTCTTTTCAGAGTCAATAATCCAGGTTTTTAATCCATCAGATTTTTGGAAGAGATTACCAAGGCAGCATTTTACCTGACAGACTGTAAGTCAGGGTAGGGAATGAATATATACAGTTCTATGGGCTTCCTGGGTATGCGCTACATACCATGTAATTTTAAGACAATGCACTGAAGTGTAATTAACAGAGAGAGAGAGTGAGAGAGAAATATATATATATAGAGAGAGACGATAGATCATACACACACATACATAACATTTAAATGCATACAACTTGAATACATGTATGCAAGTTTCAATCACATAAATGTGCTTGTACCTTATATTAATTACTTGCAGAGGTGAAAGTGTTTTGTAGATGACAAAACCTGCTCCACAATAACTGATGAAACACCTACTGCACAATAACTTTCAAATAAAGAATTAAAGAGCTGCATAGACTCATTTCAGGTCATCACCAGTAATGATAGTTTAGCCACACTGTGACAGACTGTTTAAACAGAGTTTAACTGTCTATGTTAACCATGAATAAAACAGTTCAGTCTTTGTTGTCGTTTGTCTGACAAAACTGCAGACTGGTTCAGAAAGTCACCCCATGTTCAAATCTTGCCAATTATGTATTTGGAGAGCTAGCTCACAGGGACAGAAATGCAGAGGCAGCATCCGCTGAGACTGATACAACTGCAGGCTGATCTTTACTACTGCAAGGCTGTGGAAGTTCAGCCACTGTTCCTGGTCTGTTTTACTGTCTACTGTGTCCATTTGCCAAGAGTGTGTTTATTGTGTCACAGTGGAGGTCAGTGCTTTATTCCTGCAGATACTAAGATTTGTGTTTGCTGGGCTGAACAGACACAGTGAGAACTTTTTGCACAATTGTACTGAATGGAAGTAATTGCACAGTTCTCTCTCTCTGTGCGTATGTGCCTTTGTGTGTGTGTGTGTGTGTCTGTCTCTCTCTCTCTCTCTCTGTGCATATGTGCGTGTCTCTCTCTCTCTCTGTGCGTATGCGCCTGTGTGTGTGTGTGTCTCTCTCTCTCTGTGCGTATGTGCCTGTGTGTGTTAGCTAAAGTTAATGAGATTCATTTAGGTTTTGAACAAATGTTGAGGGTCAGAGGTCAGTATTTGTCATTTCCCCTAAGGGTTTAAGCAGTTTTTAAAGCTACTTCCTTTGAGATCCAGGGCTGTTGTCGTCTAACTCAGAATTTAAGGCTATCATCTCAAATGCTCTGAAAATACTGTGTTAAATATTTCCATATGTCATGGCAACTGTTAAAACAAATAAACTACCTGTACTCCGTCTTTGCCATTTCCAAAGTTTTGACAGCCTTCCCCCTAAACCCCACTCCACACCCCTAATTAACTTTACAAGCACAAGCATTAAGTACTCACTACATAATGCCAGTTCACAATGTCTTACCGCGATGGAACCAACAGTTAAATGCACAAATACACTTATTTGTAGGTACAGTGTAAGTGCAAGGAAACCATTATCAGCAAACAGATGTGAGTTCAGCATGGTGCCTTTTTAGTGGCATTAACTGCCGACGGCCTGACCACTTACAAGAAATTAGCAGTACCTTGTGTTATTAACAGATTATGGTCAACCAGTACTGTAGATCCTGAAAATGATGTTCTTCTACTGCACCGTTTCCTGTCACAGTCCTGTTACTGGATCAAATGCTATGCTCTTTAAATGTTTATGTGTATGTACATGTGTGAGTTGCCTTTTTCTAGTAAAATAAAAGGCCACAATAGGGAAAAATGAATAAACTAACAGGAAAAATCACTTGGTTTTCTTTCAGAAACCTTATTTTATGTAACTGGGAGTCGATAAAATATAGCCAAGCTTTTTTTAGATTGGTGATTGTGTCTACTTCATTTGAGAAAGAGAAAGAAAGAGAGAGAGAGAGAGAGAGAGAGAGAGAGAGAGAGAAAGAAAGAAGCCAGTCTCTCATCAGCCCTGTAGTGAGTTTGTGACACTCACCAGAGGTTCAAAAGAGGGAAATCTGGTCCACATTCCGCTGTGATGGGCTGTGATTTATTTGTTTTTGTTCGCAGGAAGAAAGAGAAATGAAAAAGCATAGCATTTACTTAGCTACCTGAGTGACTTGCACCCTGGGTCACATTTGATCAACATGGCTAATGTGAAACCAAGTTTGTCAAAAGGGTTTTGTTTGCTGATCATTGCCTTCAGAGATTCTCAAATTGTCAAGGAAGATAATTTTACAAGTGAGTTTCCCACATATCCATGTGTCAATGAAACAACGGAGAGGTGTTTTCAGACAGTTACAAGGTAGCAGTTAGTTTGAATTGCCAACACAATACCTGGCAACATTCTCATACAAATCATGTACAAGCCGAAATTCTGGCAACAGTGCAAGGGAGGCCATCGTCCAGAAACGTCATAATTTTACCCTGATTGAGATAATGGCTCTTTTGTATCTTGTTTCTTCATTTGGCACAGTCTAATCAGCTTACACAACTGCTTTTGAACAGTTTAAGCAATCTCTTCACAGTTGTGGGAACATAACCACATTGGGCATTGCAAGCTGATTACAGATAGCATTTAAATCCACCATTTGTTTTGCAAAAGATTGAACATGACACAAGCTGGCTAGGGAATATAAGCGAAGTTTAAAGTTTTAAAAATGGCATCTCTCCAAATTGTAGTTATTACACGTGGGCTATAGAGGCCTGCACTCCCACGGGTGTACCCAACGCAAAACAGTGCAGTGCGGGATACATTTTGAAAGCTCATCACGGGCACGGGCAGGAGCGGGACTGTACAATGCGGGAGCGGGCGGTATGATAAACTGCAGTCCCGCAAACACAATATGAGTGTAAAATAAAATACACAAATTATTAATGTAGTTTCTAGCATACATCATTTCTGCTGGATATTTTATTTACTGTTACTAAAATCATTAAAACTTGCAGACCTTGCAGCCTACCCAGATAGCAAACGGGCGTCGAATCGACATTGGTTGTTGGTTGGAAAGGTAGGTTTCAGTCAGACGACCGAAATTCAATGTTGAATCAACGTGGTGGACGGTCGTAGTGTTACACCGGTGGGAGTGCAGGGCTGTAAGACAAACTTCAAAAAGTTCAGCCAATTAAAAGGCCTTTCAGTGAGATAGAAATTAAGGCAACGTCCCTCTTGCAGGATTTTTGCGGGTGGGAGCGGGACAAAATATTGCAGGTGCGGGCGGGAGCGGGAGTGAAAATTACAATTCTTTGCGGGTGTGGGCAGGAGTGGGACCGCACAATGCGGGAGCGGGACTGATAATTCTGTCCCGCGCAGACCTCTAGTGGGCTATTTACTACTAATGGAAGTCGAATGGATGGATAGCATTGCTGTTATCCTTGTCTGTATTTGCAGAAATTACTGATATTTTCCTTTCCCCCACCTTAGCAGGGCATTAAATTGTCCTAATGTTGAATTCAGTTCAATCTAAGCATTCAGTTTATTTTAAAATTTAACCTTGAAAAATGTCACTTCTGTAGGCAACAGGCAAGGCAATAAAAGAGTGCTCACTAATAACCGTACATGTTTCAGACTGACACGTGTTTAAATTGCTAAATGTCATGATTTCCTTTATGGTGAATCACTTTCATTTCATCTTATGAATAATGCCACATTTAGCAGCGCTCTTTGGCATTGCTTCAGCGCCTGTACTTTTGAATCTTCAGCCCCAGTTACGAGCTAATTAGCCAGAGCTGGCTTTTGCAGAAGCAGACTCACACCAGCAGCCTGCTGTATGGCCCTCTGGGAACCTCTTAGCATCATGATTGGAAAATTCATCAAGGTGGGGTGCTGCAGAGGGCCAGAGGAAACCCTAAAAGTGTGCTGCTCCTTATTTCACCTGAGGCCCAGGGTGCTGCTGGCTGAGGTAACCTATGTTCGTTTTGGATTGAGGACTTAGTTTAACAATAGCTTTGGAGTTCAGGAATTACAAAGGCACCTTAAAAAACACTACATTTAAAGGCTATTCAAGATAATATTTTAGTTAAAAGTCATCTTTGTTGAGACACATGCTTAGATAGCAACAAAAAACCCTTTGATTTCAAGATTGCGTCTGTGTTTGTGTGTGTATGTGTGTGTGTGTGTGTGCGCACACGCGCATGTGCTGGGCCTCATCTATGTTCAGAAACAGATGCAACCAGTCATCACTGTTTTCCCTACCTCCTCAGGGCGTCATACGGAATAGTGATGACACATCTAGATTTTAAATGTCATTCCGTATTACCTTTGACGTGCCGTATCTAACCATAGATAGTTTGGCATGTTAAATGGAATAAATGAGCCATAGACATACTGTTGAAATACATCTGGCAAATTTACATTGTCCGCTGGAGGATATGGGCATTGGGTTAATTAAATGGAATCTTCAAGCAAGGCTGTGTTTTAAAGTTCAAATTTGTTGTAATATTTTGACAATCTTTTGACTCATAATAATACTGTGCACAGGATTTCTGGCAAGATAATGATCATTGTAATAACAACGTACAGTATCCCACTCCACTGAATACATTGCCAATGAGTCCCCACTGTATTGGTATCATATTGTACTCTCTTCCTGAGTGCCACGGTCTGAAATCAAATGAGAAGCTCTACTCAGTAGGAGTATAATAAATTAGAATAAATATCCCAAATATAGAGATCTACTTTTTAGCAGCATGCCAGTGATAATATGAGCCATCATTCCAGCTCCAACAATGGCTTTAGATTGTCAGATGCTGCTTTAGCACACCATGATGCATTGCCAAGTGGTCCATTTAGCAATAATTCATCTTTGACCCAAAGCACCTTCTGATATTTCCTTACCTCACTGTATCCAGGAGATGAGGATTTGGGGTTTTCTTGGCAACAAAACCCCGGCCCAAAAGTAATGATTTGAATAGTGACATCATTTTATCAAGAAAAGAACAGCCGATGGAATAATATCTATTTGTTGCCTAAGATACAGCAGTTTTGTTTAGGTTTCATTATGTTAATCGTATACAATTTGTCTGATTTATGTGCACCTCATGAAGTGAGCAATTACTCATGTAAATTACAGCATTAAACCACAACACACATTGCTAACCACAAGGAAACAGCTTGTTCTTGACGAACACCTACAGATGAGATTTGGACTCAAGCACTACAGCATGCAGGTCTTGTGAGCTTTTGCCATCAAAGGCCTGTAACATACCTACCACACCTGAAAGAGAGATGGTAAACTAACAGAGAAATGGTAACTAAAATGTTTAAACTTTAAACTTTTTTCTGTAGGTCACTGAAGTCAGAACTACTGTACACTTCTTAAATAAAAGAAATAAATCATCCAAAAACACAAATAAAGTAGCCTTTTGTCTGTGTTCCAGAGGTGAACATCTACTGACAAGCTCACAGGTTTGGCCGTTAGCATGATGTCATGGCCCTGCTTATCCTGCCCAGCCATTGCCTGTGCTCCATTAGAGCAGAGAGGAAGGGAAAAGCGGAGGCCACTTCCACTACCGTCACCGGGGCCAACAAGAAGCAGAGCCTTCCCTGCCACACCTACTCCAGGATGGCTCTGTCATCAGGGTCCTGAGCTGCTCCAGGAGCGCTTTTCGATGACATCATGCGGCCGCACGGATGTTTCCAGGCCCAGGGGAGTGTGTCAGAACAACGCACGGCAAGCTGGAGACGTAACGGGCGACAGATAATGGGAGCGCCACGTAATGGCAGGACGATTAAGGATGAAACATTACAAACTTTGCTTCACAGAGCCGAGGAACTGAGCAGTCAAGCAATTATGCTGTAAGGCCCTGTAGAATGCTACTAACAATCCAGCACCTCCCAAAGCATGAGTACGCACACACACACACACACACACACACACACACACACACTTCTAAGGAAAGGCCTGGGGCAGTACAACTTAAATGGTGTCATCGGAGAACTCCTCTAGCCTCCAGGTTCTCGTAAACAAATTGCCACTCATTAAAACTGACGGCTATGAAACCAGAGAGTCTGAGCTGCAGCACAAGAGCAAGCACAGCCATGACAACGCAGGCCGAATCTCAACCATCTGACAGCACACTTTCGATTGCTATGCCACATGTTCAGATGTATTTGCACAGTGCTTACTGTTTATGGTGTCAGTTGCTAGCATATCGTGTCAAAATGGATAAATTGTATGCAGAGTGAGTGCATGCATGCCTTTCTGAAACGGAACAAATCTCGACTTTAAAAACATTTGTTTTCTATGTAATGAAATTGTAATAACTGCATTATAAGTCATAATGCATAATAGTGCATAAATGCATAAAGTGTGAGAGTATTTGACAAAGAGAGATAATGCTATTTCACAAGGTTTTAAAGTAATGGTTGAACTTAACTTGACACGTCTGCTTCAAATAACCCTAAAATTAACCTGCTGCTGGTGCCAACATGGGCACCTTAACATTACTAGTGATTCTAGTGGTTTTCCAAGCCATCAGTGTTTGGAGTGAACAAATGGCGTTAAGAAACTATTACAACTCTTGTATTTGTGTACTGCTACTCATAATTCCTGTCCACATGACGACAAATAATTAAACGTATTACAGAGCAGACCCTGACACAATATTTTTATTGCCGTTGCTTGGCAGCAGGTGATTGGATATGGGTTCTGGACAGTTTGAAAGAAGCCTGGGCCAAATGAGTTGTGTTTTCAGTCGTATCTGTCTGTGAGTTGGCAGTGGGGTTGGGATGTTTGAGCGATGAACCTTGAAAGGCCACAGAGAGTCTACACTGATATCATGGTGGGCTATAGTGAGGACTTTCAGGATCTCCCACATGCACGGTGGTCCGACACAAAGGAAAGACATTGGGAGCTGTCATTATTTTAGGCAGAGAGATTAACTGTATTTAATTTTGGCTTTGAATATTTTCTTTAACTACAGACATACTCTACATGATGTTTAGATCATATATTCATTAATAGGAACGGCATTTGCTGAACATATTAATTCCTGTGTTCTGGAACACTCTGGCACAGGATCAAAATAAACAACTTATGAAAAAGCTTTTAAGTTTGTAATCCTATGACAAACCACCCCAGTAATAGTTCACAAATAGTATACCCAAACCTAGTCTATTTATATACCGTACATTAGTAAGGGGGCAATACATATTTGCTTTATCACACATAGCTAACATTGTTTAGCTTGCTATATCAAACTAGCAGCCATTATTTCATTTGTTTGCTTTGGAAATTTCCACCAAGATCCAGTGTGACCAGATTGTGGACTCATTTTTCATGCGTTAATCAGTAATGGCTCTTGTCAAAAGGTAGCTGCTTAGTTAACCTCTATGGCAAGTGGACTGATTTAAGTTGGGGGAAGTGAGGTGGGGTGTGGGTTTGGAGGGAGCTGGATAAACTGTCTGCCAAGCCTAGGCACCACACTTTAAGGCAGCTGAACACCAACATCACCCCAGAGTCACCCAGTAGTCTTTGTCTTGCTCACTGGAAACTAAGCAACGTGCAACACGGGGTCTCTTGTTTCATAGTCTACACTTCAGGTAACACAAAATAAACACCATTCCAAAGAAGGCAGTGAAAAGGCACTGGTAAATCCATCAGGAATTTCTGGTCAGCACAGGACACTATCAGATGAAGTTAAATTGAGAAAAAAGGTGAGAGAATTAATGTCCACAAAATCAAAATGTCATGTAAATAAATTTGACTAGACTAAGCCCTAACATTACCCCGTACCAGTTCTAAATGTTGAGCCACAGAAAATCATTTTTAGTTTCATTTTCCTATGCCCTGTTGAGTTGACTTTAGCCTCCAGTTCACTATTCAGTCTCATGCATCAAGTTTTCTCAAAAAAGGCAGAAAAAATGCTTGCTTTAAAAAAAAAAAAACAATCCAAACAATAGAATTTGTATAAATAAATTAAAGCAACCCATTTGTGTGATATTTCAAATAAATTAGACTGTGACTGTAACAATTTAAAAATCCTATTATAAAAATTAAAACAAATCTTATAATAACATTTTTAAATAAACGAGTAACAAAGCCAAGTAACAAAGCAGCAACAGCCTGAATAAGACAAAAATGGCTAAAAATATTTATCCACATTTTGCACAGAAAGCACAGATCTGGTTGCAGTGACAATAGCGTTATCTCCAGCAGAGGAGAAGACCCACTCACTAGCAACAGAGGTAGCTGGAATACAGAGACAATGCTTTTTTCAAACGTGTTTCCTGCAGTCTACCCGATCTCAGTGGAACAATGGTGACAAAAAAACTTTGGACTTATCCACTTCCCGTTGTCCATCGGTTACTTTAATGGGGAAGCCAATGTGTTTTCAGACAGTACAACGTAATGAGCTGGGAGCGTCTTCCAGCTCAGACTTCTCACTTGCTTGCATTTGCCATAAGTGTCCGACACTCAGAGGTGTCCGTGTGGAAACTCACCCAAGACTTTAGTTACGCATGGAGAGCTTGGACTGCGCTAGTTATAGATTTAATGAAAAAAAAAAAAGCATAATATATAACCGAAACGGTACGCAAGTACACCAAACTAAACATGCCGAACTGAAACGGTTCAATACATCAATGTGAACCATTACACCCCTAGATGTACCCTATAAGCTTTGAACGTCAAATACTTAATACATAAATCAAGTAAACAGTGCAGTCATTTACTTGTCTGGATGTAAAAATGGTTCAAAAATGGTCCAAAGTGAGATAACATTTGGTCAAAAGTTCAAATGCTGCTCTTTGTTTATGGAGTACACTTGCTGTAGCAACAAGACATCTTTTCCTGACTTATCGTCCTCAATTTATAACTAGGCTGGTGGAGGTTAATCTGTTTACATTAATTAATCTGTTGTCTTCTCCTCCTTTATTGCTACTTCTGGTGTTGGCCTTCGTTCTGACAATGAAACGGCCCTAAATTCTTGCAAGTTTTATCTTCATAACCACAACCATAGATACACATCTAAATAATGCTTGTTCCCCATCATAACACACTACTTACACAGTTACGGTGACAACAGGCAATCACATTAGTAGCTGGGCTTCCTTATATAATTTCAAATGGAAGGGCCCATTTCCAATGTCCACTTCATTGCCTCTTATCTCCATACTGTCAGAAGGAATAATAGCTGGAAAATTATACAACCTATGCAAAGCCAACAAATCAAGGAATCAAAGGGTTTTTATTGTCACATACTTTTTTATGGTTTAAAAAATGCTGTGAAATTACACAAGTAAACTGTAAAATGTCTTTGTTTTCTCTAGAAAAAAAACCATTTATTTAACATTAACTTGCAAGTACTGAAAACTTTTTGTTGTTTGAAACACGCAGCAAATCAGAATTTAATAAGTTCATGAGAGTTTTACAGAGCACGTAAAGCTTGTATTTGGTATTTGTGTGAGCCATTTTCATTTGCTAAGAAACATGCAGATGTTAAATCTCAAGTCACAGTAATGTTGTATGAGGAGAAGTGACCCTCTCTCATGGATAAGTCATGCCTCATGAAGTCAGAGCACATTAACATCTCAAAATATAACTGAACTGAATGTATGAAAGAGACCCTTGTTTTACCAAATCTTGACTGGTCTCAAGTGAATTGCCACTAATTCCTTTATTGTGACGAGGCAGGGGTGTTCCTACTGAACAAACATTAAGGACAAATGGCTTTCAATAATCACTGTGACTGTTTACTCGATTGCCCATTTGGTCATCTGGAAAGGATCATTGGGCTATGCTGATGGTAGCCCCTCAATTGTCTTATCTGGACATGAGATTAGCCAGTCGGCTCTTGCAGATACAACCCAAAGCCCTACTGTGACATCTCACACTCTCTGGCCCAGATGCAGCAACATGGAAATCGGGTCCAGCCAGTCACAGTCACAGGCCGCCTAGATAAGGCCACCTGAGGATCACTAGATTTATGGTCAAGCCAGACTTGAAATGTGCGTGGACAGTACTGCACAACTATTCTCAAGCTCTCCTTTTTTCTCTCCTCTCCTCTCCATTTTGATTTTGTCGTCTGTTCAGTAGATGTGCTACATCTTCCAGAAGCACAGACATATTTCATTTAGATAACAGAGTACTTTCCATTTGGACTGGGAGCCCATTTTAAGCTTTTTTTCAAGGACCTTTGAAAATAAATGTATACAGTATGGTTTCCCTCCATCAACAAACAGACTGCGAGATTGTGTAAGAAGTTGGAGCTCTCTGACAAAACAGTGGGCCTGTTGGAATACATAGTCAGGCCTAAGCAAAACAGTCTTCACAGGGAAAGCAAAGCAGCCCCTGGTCAAGTTGCCAAACTGGTCTGCAAAAGCCAAGCTTCTGCAGCAGGTAATCCTTTGTGCTACATATCGTCAATCAAATCTGACCTTTGACCTGAAGAATGCAAAATAATGCAAAAGAGGACTGCACATAGTCACATATTGGATATCCTTACAGTGTGCATTTCACAATGGTGATATCTGATGTCTACTAAGTACATGTATGCTGCTTTATTCATGACAATGACATGTTTAGTATGCTATTTGGGAAAAGTGTATCAACTAAGTATGTTTCTATGGTCGTCCCAAAGAAGAGTTCAGCATGTTATTTGTGTATATTTTTGGGGATAGCCAGAGTAAATAGAAAAGCAGTTGGCATCTGTCGTTTTATATTACTAACCTTTTTTTGCAGCGAAAGGTGATCTGAACACAAGTGATAACACCTTCATCCCAAGTGTGCTTATATAGTAATGCAGCCCTTATCCTTGCCCTCTTTCCACATAAACCTAGCTCCTGCAGCTGTTGTAGATTAGACAGTAAATATTTACTTTAGTTGTGCTACATAAACAGTTTAATCTTCATCTAATCTCCAGAGATTATTGTTCATTCCCTTAGCTCACCGACCTGGTATTCCAGAAAGTGCTCCCCCGTCACCATGCCAGGTTACAGAGTAATGACAAAATTATATATTAAAAGATGATACTGTCAGATACCGTCTGTCTGATTAAGAAAAAATATGCTGATACTGAATAGTTGAATGCATCTGATTTATTTCACTGAGTGACCACAGTCTCTATGGAAAAATGTTGCTTCCATTATGTCATGTAATCAGTCCTCAGTAATGGATGGCTACAGTACAGAGGAGAAAGTATTCTTTACTTCCATGCTTACTTAATGCATCTTTAAATACTTTCGTGTGTCAGCACAATACATTGAAACATCATAAAAGTGAAAAATAGTCCCATTTGAATGAGCTCCAAAAACAGACTGGAGAATTCCATAGTCATTACGGGTGTTATTCAAACACTTGAGAAATGGAGGGACCCATTTGAAGTTTTGCTCAAGAACTGTGGTACAGAATACAATGTTTGCCGTGTGTTGGTCTCCCTCCTCATCGTAAAAGTGAAGGAATCCAACATGAAACAAGGTGTGTGACAAGAGTACACAACATCTCTTTGAGCCTGCCACACAATGCTTGTCACTTATTTCCCCATCAAACTCTGTTTTTCAGCTAATTGGAGTTAATGATTTATCAAAACTGACAAGAGCAGACAAACATTTTCTTTCAGATAAGTGAAACATTTTTAATTCAGTCAGTTAGTATTTTTCTTGTGGATGAAATCATACATGGCATACTAGGGTGTGCGGCCATATTATTAATTTTCTGAAACAAATGGTCAAGGAGGCTATCGATTGCACATTACCCTCGTGTTCCAAGACTGCGGAGAAACAAAGCACACAAGACATTATTAGCACGAGCAGTCAGTCCATTCTTTGTTCTGACTGTTTGCTGTGGTGGAAGAAACGTCATGGGAGCCTTTGCTTCACACCCCGTGTCTTAAAGCAGTCGACTGAAGAGTGACCTTAGGGGTGACACCAGGTTCCTCTCAATCAAACTAAGCCTGTTAGTGGACAAAAAAAAAGTTCCCAAATAGTGTGGGCATGACTCAGATGGGACCCGTTTTAAAGATAAGGCTAATGAACATGACAGCTTATCCCTGTTTGGAGAGGGAGCTCTCTGTTTACACATAGGAGAATTGCGCCCACACTTAAGCATACAGGGGCCCTCTGCGGTGACCCTTTCCCTTGGACGCAGTGGAAGGCTTTGATCTCTGGGAACTCTTCCACGGGTGTTTGGTGACTACTGCTCTTGGAATATATTGAGGGGTTGGTATTGGGGCTGTCTTGTGTTTGTGTTTGCGTGTGTGTGTGTGTGCGTCAGATATTTCTAATGGGAGGTTTTAAGAGGGTGTGAGGTGCTTGGCTAGTATGCAAAGGTCAGAAGGGCAGTGCTGTAAAAGTCATGAAAATATCGACAACCATGAAGACAGCTCAGGGCAGGACTACCAGCCTCAGGCTCAAGTCTCAGTGGTGTGGAATGCTTGTGAAAATAAATAAATAAATAGTAATTATAAGTGATTCATTAAATCAATAATAAAAGATGGAATACAATGTGGGCAGAGGTGGTAAGAGTACAGAAAATGTGTACTCAAGTACAAGTAGTGATACATTGGTTAAATTGGACTCAATTACAAGTAAAAGTACTGATGTTAAAAAAAATACTTCAGTAAAAGTACAAAGTACTCTTCTCAAAAACTACTCAGAGTATTAATTACTTTTTAACTGATGGATGTTTTTTTGAGCCGTCCATTGCAGGTATTTGGCTTCTGTGTTTTTACTCCACTGTGTAGTAGCCAACCATCAGACACCTGTGCTGTGCCAGTTGCAGCGGAGTTCAACGTTAGTTTACACAGTCGCGGTTGCATGTCCTTATTGGCTGCAATGTTTGAATATTATTTCAAATTGTGGGCAGAGGCTACTCAGTAGTGACCTTTGCTTTTATAAGTAGTGAGGTAGATGGTGTAAATTGTACTCCAGTATGAGTAAAATTACACACAAAATACAAGTACCTAAAAAATCTACTTAATTACAGTAACTTGACTATTTGTAATTCATTACTTCCACCCCTGAATGTTGGTGTGGGGGCAGCATGGCCAAGTGGAGCCAAAACATTTCCCTGTCCCATTGCTTCTTGTTAGCCTCTTCCTAGTACTACACAAATAAAGGTTGGCGTCCATGTCCAGAAATGTTTCTGTGCATGGAGACCATAGGTGTATTGGGACCATGAGAATTAATTAATTAAATGCCTGGCATTCTACAGTTATTTTGCCAAAGTTAGTCACCAAGTGTTTTCAAAAATATGGTCATGGAACTGGTGAAACATGCACTCAAATTTGGTCATCAAAACATTCCCATTATGCTGTATGTCCAAATACCACATGACATTAACATCCGTCAACAACACCCTCCGTTTGCCCTCCCTCCACAGTGAAAACATGCACGCGTACACACACACACACACACACATGCACACACACACACCTACACCTATGTGCACATGCCTGGTCTTCACTATGAGGACGTATGGGAATTAATCATCGTTTTGCGATCTGGACTTTTGATCAGTGAGGTGCTGAGGTTTGGAACATGAACGAAAACACAGATTGACTTGTTGAATGGCCATGTTGTCCACTTCCATAATTAATCATGTTCCAAGTGCAAGAGGGGCAGAACACCTCCAAGTACCCTCCCTTCTGCTGCCTCGTTACAGCTGCTAAATTCAGTGCAATGGCACATGGGGTAACATCCATTTGTTTTGCACTTTCAAACCTTACATATTCTATGCATTTAGCTATGAGGGTAAGCATTTGCAAACAGGAAAAAAATGATAATCTTACCCACTTTAACTTGTGCAATGTTAAATGAATTGGTTACTGATAAATAGGGTTCAATGTGCTTTGGGCCTAGAGAGATACTTAAACTGATGACATCACAGACAAAACATGTAAACAAACAGCATAAGCATGGTATGCTATGTCTGGAGTATAGGGCATTAAAAAACTGTTTCACAGGGCTGGTCTCCACTACTGAGCTCATCTTCTGTCAGCATCATGAAATAAAAATATGTCAACATCTCTGGGTTTCATTCATCAAATCTCAAAGTCCAGAAACAAATATTTGTATTAAAAAATGGCAAGCTCTTGAAAATTACAGGAATTAGTCAGTGCTGTGAATTTGCTGTGTTCATGTTGGATAATGACAAGGGTGGCAATACAAAGAAAAGGCTCCCTGTGCCTCCCACCGCCAGCGTGGGCAGCGACTTGACTAATGGCAGCCATCGAGAAGAGTCTCCCGCTGGTTCCCAGGGTAACCAACGCCATACACTCCATTTCCGAACAAAATGTTTGACAATTAGAAGAGCTGATTGCAGCTGTGCCGGTTGCCAAGCCGTAATTTCTATTGTTAATAACCAAAAGAAAATATTTATGTCTGCTGAGTGCAGCTATGCTTTAAACTGTTTTGGTTTTCACTGCAACAGGCCCTTCCAACGTATGGTATTTTATTATAATTAGCTGGAAAAACATAATTGCCCCAGAGTTATCAAAGTGGAACAATTTTGTGAACTGATGCCATATTATTTCAATTAGTTAACAATCCTCTCTGGTTTGGCCAGGCATGTGTACATAACTACTGTTGTGCTACATTTGAATACTCAACTGATAAATGGTTTTGTGAAAAATATTACTCTACCACAGCATGCCTCAAGATACCTAGCCAATTCAAACACAGCCATTTCAAATGTGAAAAATCGGATGATAAGGCGTTATTTATTCTGGTGAAAATGAAAGGAGGAGAGGACATGTAATGGGTATGCAAGAAACCGTGTTTGGACATTCAAAACCAATGACACAAGCCAAACCTTTCTGGCCAAGGGTTTTGTTATCCTTATTACACAATGCCAAAAGGGCTAAGGTGAAGAAAGAGAATGCTGAGAAAGGTAATGTTCCATCTTCATGACAGTAAGCAACTGTCACAGGGTTTCATCATTGTTTGCCATGGAGATGAGACTGATCACTCAAAGATCATTTATCCAAATTCAAAACAGCAGCACTTTGCCACACTGGTAATTTGGCATCTGCGTCAAAGAGCGCATTTAGCCATTTTATCTTGGTTTGGAGTTACCCTGGATTCACGTCAGCATCCATAATGCAGACTGGTCCTGGGAATGCAGAGACTGAGGCTTGTGCGGGTTTCCCTCCCCACTGTATATGCCACTGCTAGGCCATCATATCCTCTCAGCTGTAAACTGTCTACAGTTACCTCGCAGAGACACTGACTTCCAAGTGGAAAAAGAGGACGGGGTGGGGGTGGGGGTGGTGTAGGGACAAGGGCTCGAAACATCAGCAGTGATACGTAAATGTGGCCTGAAGTGTTTACCGAATGGTTAGAGCACATCGCCCCGTGCGGGCTCTTAATTCATTGTGAGTGGATATGTTTCTGGTATCCTGTCAGACGGGGTCACGCTTTGGCAACTCTGTGGTCATCTGATACGCCAGCGGGTGGGTGGCAGGGCCCGCTGCCGCAGTCAGGAAAGCCCAGAGTGGCATTACGGCATTTTCACATGCCTCACAGGGTTATCCCCCACCAACACCACCACCCCTGGATAACACACCAGGAGCGCCATAATCGTTCAAGGTTTGTGTGTGTGTGTGTGTGTGTGTGTGTGGGGGGGGGGGGGGTAATTTGTTTTTACCTGTCTGTTTGTTGTGTGTATTTTTTGTCACCTCTTTCTGAGGGCAAACTCAACAAAGACTGTGGGAACAAATTGGCCCAGCGAAGCTTTGTGGAAGCCCTGGGGTCAAACCCAAGAGCGATTAAATGACTCTAAACAGGTCTAGATGGCCGAGACACACGGGTGCCCCACAACACTTGGGCTGCCGAGGAGGCTGTCGAGGGCTGGCTTATATCACACAGACATGCTCAGGGCTTTTAAGTAAGCTCTAAGAATAATAAATACCCCTAAAGAGCTGGAGCAGGCCTCAGAGTGAGCTGCTATTGATTTCAAAAAAAATATTCAAACGTCAGAGGCGTTAGTCGGTAATTGCTTCATATCAAGTGTTGACGGTGGACACTGTCAGTCGAGCGCCATGGGCAATTGCCATCGCTCCAAGACCGGGTCTCCCTTTAGTGAAGGGGCTCCAAGAGTCACAAGCCCATCACAAAATAAACCCGTCTTCACCAGCTGCCAAATCGACCCTGTCAAGTTCGACAGATAAATTCAATTAACAGCCCGTAGGTACGCTGCCAGCTGATCTGTCCAGTTTGACAAATAGTTGGAGTAACACAATATCCAATGTGCTGCCCTCCATCTCCCTGTTCTGCTGCAAAGGGCTTTCCCCCACTTCTACATGTGTCATGCAGGAGTAAGGTCACGTCTGCGTATGAGAGATAAGCAACACTGCACGTAATAGGAGTGTGATAAACGTGCCAACATCATGCCTCACCCTGCAAATATTTTTGGAACACTTCATATTGTGGAGTGTAGCCTAGAATCTCATTCTTAGACTGGCTTTATAAATCCCAATCTTAGTCCTGATTCCAAACTTCACCCATGTTGAGTTTTTGTATTTTTCAAACCTTCAAATTAGCTCCAAAAAATTTTTATATGGAAAATAATCTAATAGCCTAATTACTGAGTGGATTTTCTTGCTACTTCATGTTATCATTACTGCAGACCACCTTCTAAACTTTTTGCTTGTATTATGCTGCGCTGTGTACTGTGTGTGGTGTGTGTGTGTGTGTGTGTGTGTGTGTGTGTTGCGCTGTAAAGTATGGCTTTATTGGAGAGGTTTCAAATTCAGGTGTGGTTTGTTCGGTTCTGATTCAGCATAAAAAAAAATAGTTGTAGGTGGAACGTGGAGCTGCTTATCCATTCCCGAGACAAATGCAAAATGTGATGAAAAATGGCTTAAACCTCATCTCCACCATGAGCACCACCTCTGACACCAGGTTAAATAACACACTGATGGATAAATCGCACAGATCCGATCGCCTCCCAAATCTGTTTCCCCCAAAACGGTGATCCCAGGGTGAAAGGCCTGTAAAGGTCAGGGGTCACTGAGAGGCCCAGCAGCCACTACAATGTATTTCTCCTGCAAAGGGATATCCTACAATTATATGATTAGGCCTGAATGATTTTCAGAGCTCCTGGAATTATTGCAAAATGTTTGACTCGTGCAGGAAAGCTAGCACTTAGAGAAACCAATCACCCCTACTCCCCGTGGCTTTATCATCTTGGCACAATTACTCTTTTACTTTGACCTCATTATCCCTGGAACACATGCACTGTACGCCAAACAGATACTTATTTGTTCAGTGGACATTCTTGAGTAATTATTCTCAGCTAATTGCCCATTATTAGTAAGCTAACACTCTGTATGCCTTTCTAGCTTCTGGACCTAACATGCGTTTTTACAGAGACTGCTGCAGGCTTCATGAAAACAGCCGGTGTTTTAAGGGAAAGACACAAAGTTCCTAAATGTACGTGGCCATCTCCTTTTATTTATGATAAATGACAATTTGACCATGATGTCAACATATAAAATGCCCCTTCACAACATGTTGTGGAAGTTCAGGGTGATTTCAAGACATCTCTTGACTCAGGTTCAAACATTTGATAGGCTACTTGGTTGGCTACAGAGCCATCTAGAGGTCTTCCGTGTAAGCAACACATGAGTAAACTGGCTTAATCACACAGTGTTCCAACACAATAAGCACCGGATGATCATCCTCACTTCCTCATCCTCACCTGATTTGAGTTGTCCAAGCAGTCCTAAAGCAACTTCAGATCCAGCCGTCTCTGCGCCGGATTTATTTTCCTGCAGTGAAGTTCAGCTGGCTGGCCTCGTCTGTTGGTTCATATTGTATTGTTTTGCAGATTGCTGAGTTTCTCTCTACATTCCTGATCCTTGTAAGTCTTTTGGTCTCAATTGCAAGCAGCTGCCTGCTCCCGTTCAATTGCACAGCGCCTGTCTCCCGCGAGACCAGCTGCTTATTTGTTTATATGAAGTCTTTTCACCGCCAGGGCCCCTTTTTTTCCAGACGTCACTTTTGATTTTCTCGACAGTCCGGCAAAGGAAGCTCCGCTTGTCCTGTCGGCACTGGGCCTTTCAGAGCACAGGCAAGTAATATAGCAGCTGAAAAGTTTATAGAGGGGGGAGAAACAAACAAAAAAACAAATGTGCTATATACATGTACATCTTGAAGTCAGTGCACTGCTGTGGTTGTCAGGCCATGAGTAAAGCACTGCTTTGCATGAAGTTCCTGTCATAAAACTGTGGGATGACAGATCAGAAATAGGGTGGAATTTGGTAGTAGGCCATTAAAAACAGTTGAGGCATTTCTCACATATTGGATGGTTGAATGGCCCTGACTTTAACATGTTATGCATGTTAATGATCTCTCCATTTAATGGACTCTAAAGTAAATACACAAATTGGGTGCATGAGAGTATGACACTGGTATTATACTTAACACAGCACAAACAACACAATTTATCTATGGAGCATATGGTAGTAAAAACTTCTTGTTCCAATTTACATTTTTCAGTAGTCATTTTAGTCTTTTTTGTTTGTTTTGAAAAATGCTGCTCATGCTGCACAGACGTTACAATGAAATCGCATATTTTCTGAGAACCCCACAAGATGGTTGTATAATTGAACAAAATATAATAAGGGCTTGCATTCCTTGGCCTTTGGTCTGCAGTGATGAAAGAGAACATTTGAATGCATGCAACTGTTTTCTTAAGCCAAACTAGAGGGAGAAAAAAAGCCCTCAATTAGCTCCTAGTGAATCAGGCTCATTTACATGGGTCAGTGCGTGTGAACCTGTTGTGACATGAAACAGCTTTGCATGGATCTGACCAGATGGTCTCACCCACCTCTCCAGAGCAAAACAATGGGCAGAGACATTTATTTGAACAGGCCTCCGCCAAAATGAAAATATTGATGGAAAAATAGTACTTGGGGCACGTCGTTTTGTTTTGACATTTTGTAGCCTCTAATGCTTATGGGCGAGCATCTGGTTGGATTTGTACAGTAAACCTTAAACTCACCAAGACCACATTGGCAATAAAAATGGGTCAGATAATTCATGGCATATTTATGGTGCCATAACTGATCAGCCCATTTGTCAGACTTCATGTATAATGACTGCAAAAAAATAAAAATGAAGAAAATAAATATATGTGAACTGTCCAAAGAAAATCAACGGCAAATACCACAGAAATAAGAAAGAAGAGTTGCACAGACAGAGGAATATGCCAAACACTCTCAGTGCAAAACCTATGACCTGACCTTCAGCAAAAGCAGACATGTCGTGTCTCAGACAGAATGCCCCCCACTCCCCACCCTCCCAATTCCCGGCCCCCATAATTGAACAGCAGCTTTTACAAATTGCAGAACCCGTTAATGGGACATGTTTTTTTCTCCCCATTATTCTCCATTACACATATACAGTTATTTGGTAAATGATGTTGGACACCGCACTTGCAACATGCTTAGGTCTGTCTCAATAAAGAAGTTACTTCACTTTGTTGAGGTTAACACAGTGTATGACTGAGAAATAGTCATTAGTGCAGACTTGCATTGTGAATGAGAACTATTTACTGTATTGTGGCACAACACCTTTGTTATTGTGAGTTAGTTCAAGAAAACATAACCTCTCATAAAAAAAAACCCGGCATCTTTTTTTTTGCAGGGAGAGAGATGATTTTATTGGTGCAGATATTTAGATGTCAGAAGCAGAACATCAAAGTGACTTTCTCTTGATCCATAATACTGGCCCTTCCAGCAACATCTGCTACATTCTGGTGACTATGAGACAGGAATTTGTGCTTTGCAAGGAGAAAGAGAGAGGTGACTATGATATCCTCCAGAGCCGGCTGACCTGTGTGACAGGAAACATGATGTGGATTCAAACAGGCACCAGAGAACCCACCCCCCCCCCCCCCCCCCCCCCCCCCCCCCTCTCTCTCTCTCTCTCTCTCTCTCTCTCTCTCAAATATGTCTGTTTCTGGGAGTGTGGGGCTTGTTCAAAAGCCCTATAAGGTGGTCTTAGGTACACGTCAGGAATCAAGAATAAATATTTTAAGTTCCGTAAAATTATGCTTTGCATTATCACATTTCTGTGCAATGTGACAAGCATTACAAGAAAATAAAGGTCCAAAATACAGTGCAGATAATGCAGAAATGCAGAAAGGGTCAGCATTGATGCAAATTGTGTCCCAAGTGTCAGGTTTCTTTATAATCCATCAATGACTTTCTTCCCTGTATTTGAAGTAATGCACTGGAATGCATCAGTAAATCACTGACCAGTGCCAATGTCCATAGAATGAACTGAACAAAAACAAACTGAAGGTACCAGTAAACATGTCTGAGCTTTGTGAACATGCACACAGTGTCAGACCAAGCACCTGCAAGTTCACACCATGGTCTCCGTGATCATGAATAAAACTGGAATGTGAAACAGTCCCACAGCCCAGATCCTAAAGACACACACAAAAAAAAATAAATACACTATCGTGAAAGAAATCAAATTACGTGCAAAGCAAACATGCACATGTCCCGTGCCTTGAAAGGCAAGTTGTGGTAATCTGGGTTGAGGACTGACCTCGTGAACGGCTCCTTCGCTGAGCATATTCATGTTTCTTGTCCTCAGAAAGGTCTGCAGATTGCATGCCAGAGACTTTAACAAAACGAATGACTCTCAGTTGCAAGGCATTTCCCGCCTGCTATCGCTGCACACTGTCAAAGAGTAGACCTTGCCTTTAATCTTTTTTTCCTTGTCCATTTTTTTATTATTTATTATTATTTCTTTCGGCCAAAAGGAGAAAAAAAATCATCTAACCCTGATGACTACACTGCAGTATTCAGTCTGCTCTGCCCTGTTTTCATCAAACCAGTTTGCTTGCGATTAACAAGATTTTTTTAAGACCCTGTCCATATTCCTTTGATTTGAGCAACTCCACTCCACTTTTACCTAAACTAGTCTGAGAGCTGAAGCTGAGGATCTTTTACATGTTCTCATGGCCTGCACGTCAGCCTTGCACATGACATTCTGGTAATTTCTCCGAAACATTTCCAGTTACCTATTTTCTTGCGAAAATACACACAATCCAAATATCTGATGATGAGTCTTGTAGTTACTTATAAAATAAATAGAAAGCTCTAAATGATGATCTGACATGACAGTGAAAAAGGTTAATCTGGGCTAGACACCATCAATATTCCCGATGAGGACAGCAAATATTTAGTAATATTACAAAAAGGCGGACATAACATCTACAGGAGAATGATTGTGAATGAATATGAATTAGTTTTATTATGTTAGACAAACGAACCATCACCATTCTCTTGACATGAATACCATCAACCAAAAGAACCAAATATCAACTGAAGGAACATCATTACACTAAAGGTTAGAATCATGTTCCATCAGTCACACTTTCTGATGGTTCTGTGACTCTTGGCATGACTTGCTCATTTTACCAGAGTGTGAGCTGATTGAGGGAAAGCTGAACCACTATAAACACTTTAGCATTGAAAAAAAGGCCACAAGTTGGCACATACTGTAGTTGCCATCTACTGTGATGCAACGTGTGTGTGTGTGTGTGATTTCATTCCCAGATTGAGCTGGCATCACTTAGAAAGTCATTAGAAGTCTTTAACAGCAAGTGGTGTCACAGTACCACCACACACTGCATTTTTTCCTCAGTAGGGCATAATCACCAGCATTTCTAGATTTCGCTAAGGAGATTGTGTCTATTTAAAATGTCCTCAGTCCATACTACTGTACCTATGCCAAGAGAAAACTGTACGGCACATGTTACCCATCACTATTTCCATTGAAAAAGAAGTATCCATGCAAAAGCTGAATAAAAATGTGTGCAGAGGGGTGGTGGGGGTGGGGGTGGGGGGAGTGAGCTCACAAAACATTAAAAAGCACTATCGAGGCGCTGCACATTTAAAAAGCACTATCACAGCGCGGTGCATTTAATACCAAGAATTACGTTTAAATGGATAAACAAGTGATGGAAAGCGTTACACAACAAGCTTTGGCTTCTGCCCGCGGCCCTGCTTGCGCTTCATGCATAGTCAAGGCAAGAGTGGAAGTGTTGCACAATTACAGCCATTCATTTCTCTGCTTGTTTCTCCCTCCTGGGTCATGAATAAGGTTTGTTTCTTTGTACGCCTTTACTCTCACAACAGGCCGCTAAGAGAGCTAGAACCTGATATGTCAAAGGCTTTGCAGGGAGCGAAGTGCGCGTCTCGCCCTGGGAAGAGCCCCGCTCGCTGCAGTGTCGGACCGCACACGTCCCTGAATACGGAAGTGGGGTGAACCGCCACCCCCTTAGTGAAAACCCACATTCTCTCCAAGCACCTTGGCTCCACGGGGGTGCTCCTCGGACCTGACGCTACACCACTGCTACATGTGGAATGAATTTCCTCATCAATGTTTTCCCTTTTTTTTTTGGGAACGTGCCCAATTTTTCCTTCTTTCTCTCCTTCTTTCCTACTCTTCCATTTCCCCTCTCCATTTTCCATCTGTCATGACACACTGCTACAGCACCCTAAATAGTGACTGCAAATGACAACATTAAAGGTGCGTGGAGATCCCAGACATATCTGCCAGGAACTACTGTAATAGCCACAACATTCACATTACTATTGGTTGATATAATGGATTCTCTGCAATCAATGCTCAACCGACTTGGTGCAACTGACAATAAATAGGTCTTTTATGGGTTTGTGAAACACTCAAGCACAAGCCACAGGCTGACAAGCACATTGTCAGAAATAGAATCTGAGAGGGCTTTCGGGGGCCACAAATTACAGCCCTCAAAATCCTTTTCTCAGCTTTCCAGGAGTGCAGTGCTTAAACAGCGAGAGAGAGAGAGAGAGAGAGAGAGAGAGAGAGAGAGAGAGGGGAAGAGAGAGAGAGTAGGACAGACTTATCATGTTAACCTGTTTATAAATCTGGGTCAGCTCTGATTGTGCCCTTTGACCCGGTTGTGAATACTCTCGAGGTCCCCAAGCGGCCATAAAGGGACCCCCTGGAGGCCCCCCTCCCTGAAAACACCCACAGACTCTCCTAATCACGCCTGACCCTCAAACACCCCCTCTCACACCCCTCTAGCCCCCACCCACCACCCTGGGTATGGCAAGACATGAAGAAGCCCAGACTACAGGCCTACTGCTCTGGGGAAGGACTCCTGAGCTAGGGATTAGGCCAGGAGGAAATGGCTGCTTATTTGCTACTATGGTGACGAATAACACATTAATAAAATAAAATTAATATCAGACATCTAGAAAAACCTAACAAAACAAAAAAAGACAAGATCCTTGCCTTATTTTGAGTTTAATGTCTGTTAGAAGCCATTAATAAACGGACGATATCCTGAAATGAGCACACACTATCTACACTGACTATCTGCACTTCACACACTTTATACTTTACACAAAATACAACACGTCACCATTACAATAAATCAGTATTCACGCAATCTCACACCAGACACACACACAAGCGGCAGCCGAAGCAGCAGCAGCAGCAATGGCCTCAGTAGATATGGGCCCTATCTCTGTGTGTGGGATGAGGCGGAGAGAGAACAGGCCTGGAGGGAGGATGAGAAAGCCCATTGTTTCACATCAACATGCTGTTCAAACATAACCTTGCGTCTCCATTTCACTTCCTGTGAGAAAATCTAATATGTGTGTATATATATGGGACCTCCTTTCTCCCAGAGAGGGTCCTGTAGCATATTTGGCAATGAGCCACGACACAAAAGAGAGGATGCGAACACTACTGTGTGCTTCTGTTCTAAACACGGAGTCCTATGGCCAGTTCAAATGTACAGTGCCACTGGTTATGGCTCCCATGCGTTTCTTTGGCTAGCTCCTAATAGGAAGAACCTCGGTATTATGACAACTGCTCCACAAGCCACTGGACTAATTTGTTAGTCTTTATTGATGAATCCTTTAAAGGCGCTCTAAGCGATGCTGTTTCACGTCACTTCTTGTTGAGGTTCGAAGTATTGTCAAACAAAACGGACGATAGCTCCAGAGAGGGTTCAAGCGTTATAAGTTAGCTTACTCCTCCCCCTCCCTCCCATGCCTCCCGAAAGACTCATGAACCTTGTCGTTAATTGGCTGGAACACTGTTATGTTTCGTTTTCGTTTGTTATGCTAGGTTTGCCCACTGTGTTATGTTGCCGTTTGTGGAGCCTGGGCTGTCTACAGAGACCGCGTTTTTTTACAGTGTGTTCAGGGGACAGGCAGCTAGCAGATTGTGAGGAGATGTTTGCTGTATGTAACAACACATGTTTTAGTCCAAAAAACGTGTCACATCGCTTAGAGCACCTTTAAATCTGTTGTAGCATTTTCCATGGTGGTAAAAGCAAGACCTTCCAAGAAACCTTTCACTATGTATTGTCCATGCATGTGCTTGTGAGTGGGAGAGATGGAGAGATTAAAAAGAGAGAAAGACAGATATGTCTGTGTGTATTGTTGGGTCTGGCCAGCTCAGTGGAGGTCTGTTGTTCCTTTGCCTCAAAGAGATGCATTGCTTGGAAAAAAGTGAAGGGCGTCAGATACACTGACAAAAAAGGGGGAAAAAAGTCATTGAAGTGCAGCTGTTTTTCCATTTTTTGTTTTGTTTGTGAGGTTTCATCTGGCATTTCTGCCTGAGTTGTAGTCACTGAGATCTGGCGTTCGTTGGCCTTGTGCTTCCAAACAACAAAGAGCAGTAAACAGTTTATTCACCACCGTCCCTGATGAGCCTCACTAAGGGAGAGAAACACTCTGGTTTCTGTTAGCTTTTCTACTGTTTCTTTTGATCCTCTTCGTCTTGTTTCCAGAATGCCAGTCCTAGGAGTACACTGTGGATGATGGCACTTTGACGACTGGTGCTTGGAATCCGGCAGGCGAGATCGGACACACAGGATCTGTTTATCGGCAGTCTGTCTGTGCTTATTTGTGCTGGGAAGAACGTCCTTTGGTTTCAACCGTTGTTTAGGGTACATTTCAAAACATTTTCGAGATCTTAAAAAGACCACATTGTCTCATGTGTCCAGATGGGGATGACCAAAATATGTCCAACACTGTTCCTATTCAGTTGGGCCTCAACTCAACTATTCCCCTTGTTTACCGTACAAACCGACGGATTATCAGTTTTACAAAATGTTTTGATATTAAAGGAAGAGTCTGGGAAAAAAAAATTCTGTTGACATTATTAGATCCCTTCATATGAAAATGTAAAAAATTGTAAAAAGTGCCTAACACACTCAGTAAAGAATAAGTACGAGCAGTCAACTATCAAAGTAACATTGTCAATGTATGCAAAATGGTGTTTATCATCCTGCCTGAATTCATTAAACACTATTTGTTTATATGGATGGGATCCTACACAAATGGATGTGTGTGTGTATGTGTGAGTGTGTGTGTGTATGGTGTAAAGGCGTGTTTGTTCAGTAGAGATGGCACTAATAGTGCAGCACATTAGCAAGGGGAGCTCAGACTAAATAGAGAGCGCCAGGAAAATAAACAGCCCTTCATTTGAAAGCCTATTAAAGGCCTGATTTATTTGCACCAGAGGAGGTTAACAGTAAGCTCGGCCTTGCTCAACGAGGTCCACAGCGTTTGTTTTCTCCCGCACTCAGGCCGGGGGTGATGGATGCACCCATGGGTCCATTGGACGGTCATTGGACAGTGGCCGCCCACACAATGGGGGTAAACAGAACGCTGAAGGCTTGGGGTTGGCTCATGGTAGCTAGCTCGAGCTTCACCTCTCGGCATCCATTTTAGGAGCTCTCGCTCACCCGAGATGACACACTTTCTCTCGAATTTATCATTTAGGTCATCCCAGGGGCCACCTACTTCTTATTCGCATTTCTTTCTCTCCTGATATCATTCCGTCTTTCTCTCTCTCTCCCTCTCTCACCGTCGGGTCCTTTCTCTCTGTGGTCGTCATGATGTTGACAGATCTCCAAAACCTTCCCCAGCATAGACACAGACACACACACACACTTCGCACACACACAAGAAGGGAAGAAGTCAAGGGCCGAACAGTGATGAGATCTTCCCAGAGCGTCTCCACTTACCAGCCTCTTCAGGGTCAGGTCGGCACGTAGGCCAGGAGAGGCTCTCCAAGCCCTGATAAACATCATCTGTGATCACTTACTCGGATGTTCCTCCGTCTCCATCTCTCCGCCAGGACTGTGTCAGTAGAGTTTGCATGGAGTCCGTCCATATGCTGCATTGTAGCTGTGAGGAGTGGAAGACAGAAACAAGGTGCACACGAACCACATAAGGGCTCATTAAAGCAGGCGTAGACGACATGACTGCGGAGCACAGAGTGTAATTGCGCACAATGCCGCATGCCAAATAGGACCTTGGGGTCGGATTCTGGCCCAGATGCTTACAGATGTCATGAAATTCAACTTGACTTTGTATTCATAAATACATGGAATACACTTCGCAAGTTGACGTAGGCCCACTGACCTTAAAATATTGAACATAAAAGAAACACAGAGAAAAACTGTAAACATTTTCAGATAACATCTGAATTACGCAAGTCTCCAAGTAGTCTTAATGGCACATCTGGGATAGCTGTTGTTATTACAGAAGAAACCAAAAAATCATGGAGAATGGAAATGAACATTACATGATGTAATCAAGTGCACTGAAATCCTCAGGGTCCACTTCATGGACCCAAAATGTTAGATCAGCCATTAAAGTGAAGGAAGCCTAAAAAAAGAGCTTTTTACACTAATCCCCTGTCTTTAATTTCAAGAATTTTATGACTTCGTAACCTTCCCGGCAACCTTTGAACATGTTCACAGTAACAACAAAAAGTTGTAAGGGAGAAAAACAAGTCTGAAAAACCTGACCGCAAGAGACATAAACAGGACGTGCTGTCAGTCTGTGAGGCTGTAGCAGCGTTGACGGCAAAATGAGAAAGAAGCCGTTCGCGTTCCTGTTGCAGTGTAATTATCTTCTGTAAAAGGACAGCGTCTGAGAGCTCACACCTCCACTCCTCCTCACCTCCTCCGCACTCCCCTGCTGACACACACCATGCCTGGGAGGTCTTCTCCGTGCTCCGACACCTCCCCTTCACCACTCTCCTTCGCACACCAGCCCCTCTATCATCACCTAATCCATCTCTCTCACAGGTAAGCCGATCCAGCCTTGCAGGCCAAACTCTGAAGGGGTGGTGGGGGTAGTGATTCTCTCTCTTTATCCCAATCTTTCTCTCTCTCTATTTCTCTGTCTCTCTCTGTTCTCCTGTCTTTTAATCCGGGACCCCAGTAGGCCGGTCTGTTTTTCCAGAGGCTCTTTCAACGGCTCGTAGATTTACATGCAGATACTTGCCATGATTTAGCGCCCGGGACGATCCTCTCCAATGTCCTGCCGTTGGGAGGACAAGAGTAATGCATATGACTTCACCTTTACATCCGGCGAACGAAGGGAAGACGAGGGCGTGATGGGTGGCCTGGGGGGGGAGTGCTGGGGTGTGGGGGGTTGTCCGGGGAGGGGAAGAAGGTCATGCACGGCTTGTGTGAGAGAAAAATACCCATAGTCCCATCACGCATGAATCTTCAACATGAATTAAGCTCCCACTGTGGCTACTCACTGCGAGGAGTACTCCGGAGTCTGTCTGCAATAGCGAACGGTCAAAATCTACTACAGGCCCCCATCCAGAGGTGGAGAGAAGATCATTGGAGCTCTTGTCTATCTTCTTCAATTATTTACACCTTCATCATTGTTCTGATTTGAAAAAAAAATAAATTTGTGGAATACAAACAATAAAACATAACTTGCAACCAAATTGCAACCAAGCCTGTGTATTTTTTGTACATTAATATCTCTTCCTAACATTTGTGTAAATATTCTGTTTTCATTTTTCCGCATACCCAAAGATTCTGTCCGATGAGTTTAAATTGACTGTCTTCAGCCCATGAGGGAACCTGTTGGGAAAAGCATCCTCAGCACCGTCTCGGACAGTTCTGTAAAGTTCCATAAACTTTCCAGATGTAAAATCGTTTACAGGCTGCAAAATGATGATTCAAACTATATGAGACCTTGTTGTACAAGACACCATCATGTGGTGAAAATAATCTGAAAAATATGCAAGTCACAAACAGTTCTATAATTGTTGTTTCCTTTCTGAATTATCCATGAAATACCTTTTTCAGTCCATCTGTTCAATGATTCATTTCTCAACTTCTGGTGAAGGATGCCCTCAACTGGTGACAACCCCAATCAAATGCATTTTCACTGAATATACAGGGTCTAGTAAGGTCTAGTAAAAGCTAATAATCACTAATATTTGATTCACTCCAGAGCTGAAACAGAGAACAGAGAGAAGCATACAACAAAGAGCAATCAAAAATAAACACAGTGTGTTAAATACAAAATATAACAATAAAAAATTGCATTGTACTTTTTTTCATTATCTCTCTCACACACACATACACACACGGAATCCTGATAAGATGGCTTTTCCTCCCAGCATGCGCAAGGGTCCTGGCGTGCCCACTCGGGAGCCATTACATGCTACATTTAGAGGCCTCCTTCACACTGCGAGAGCTGCAGGCTGCACCAACCCACTGGCTTTAAGAGGAAGCGCATTAAAAAGAGATACTCATTAAAAGACCATTATGGGTGCGCAACCAGAAGCCTGCAACACTACTTCATGCAAAAAAAAAGAATGTGGCTGTTGAGAGGAGGGAGGGAGGAAGACTTGGACCACGTGAATTAGGAGTGTTGTGGGAAGCTTCTGTACAAAAATACCAAGGGTAATATGTGGCTCCTGCTCATGCCAAACTCTGCTGCGGAACACTTTCAGTGGTGGGACTGTTTGGATTAGGAGTGGTGATTTTTTCAGCCTGTTGGAGAAGAAGGCTGACGTCTCCCAATCTGGGTCTGTGATGAAGCACTAGGGTAGGGGTGTGTGTGTGTGTGTGTGTGGAGTGGGGTATCTAGCTGGTGATTGTGAACAATCAAATTCAGTTTGTTTATCTTTTCAACACAAGTGGACTAAATTGCTGTTGTTAGCAAGCTGGCAATTTGTCTTCTCAGTGATTTCCCTGGAAGACATGTTCCTGCGCTGATTTGTGGAAAAATATGACGCGTGTAAATGAGAGTATCCTTCTTTGATGCCAGCACAGCCGACTGTCTCATTACCAGCCGTACATATGAAGACGTGTGGTACTGCTTTTGAGTTCTGTGTTCCTGTGCAGTTGAACTGATCGATACTCTTTACAAAGTACAGAAAAGGCCTCTGCCAAGAGTCGTCTCCTCTTGCTCATCTGGCGCAGGCACTCATGGCGAACACTGTGTGTGCATGCTGCCCATCAGGAGCAGACGCTTGTGAAAACACAGCTGCCCGAGGAGAGGATGAAACTGTCCCGGTGCTGTGCAGGGGCCAACGGCTGCTGCTGAGGGACCCTGGAGGACCCCGGAGGGCCCCGTTCTAGCAAGCCACATTTCCCCCGTGGCTCGTGCAGTTAGCTTTGTTTGCTCAGGGATCACGCGCCGTCCACCCACCGGCCGACGCTCGTCTCTTTTCATGGTGTTATAATGATCTGCACGTCTCTCCAGAGGGACACAGATGTTGGCAGTGTTTGTTTACCCGAAGGGGGAGGTGGGTCGTTGGGACCTCTTCTCTGTCGAATGTACCCGGGGGGGTTCTCTGACCACCATCACATGTCAATACTTTTTCCCTCTTCAGAGAGCGGCTGATGAAACCTCAGCTGTTCTTTCATGCTCCTGCTGCAGTATAATGTGAAGTTTGCTATTGTAACTTGACATGCTCGGCTAACACCACAACACGTTAGGCTCGCTCTTTTCAATCCAAGGCAGTGTTTCGCATAGATTTTACTGAACTAATGCACTGACCCGATGAACTACATAATGGGTGAAATAAGAGGGAGAAGTGGTGAGTTTCTTTCCCCGACACCTTGTTGGTCACGAGCATAGAACTACACAAGGGCCATGAATGTCTGGCCTGACTTCATGGCGGCTTAATATCAGGAGCACAGGAAAGTCAAGCAAGCTCCTACAGACAAAAGTCAAATTCCTCAGAGTTCATTACATGTTCAAAAGGGTTTGATATCCAAGTGCAAAAGATCTGAGGAGAAAGCGATAGGACAAAGACAGCAATGTAGGCCCATTATACCCCAGTGCTGGACAGAGGCCACTAACCACAGATATCAGTGCTGGGGCCAATTCCATCAGTCCTCAGTTATTTTGGAGCATTGGAGAGCTCAACTTTACAGTAGTGTTTTTAAATAGATTTTAAGAAAGAATGCGTGAAATGATATGGAGAGATGGCCAGGGCTTTTTATTCACCAAACCCAAGAACATTTACACTGTATGACTGTGTACTTCAAAACACAACGCATCAAATACCGTTGAAAAGGGCAACATATTTGTCTTGGAGTATATTTCAAACATGATCTAGACGGATGTTTTTCTGGAGGTACCACGCATTAATCACTAACAGATTTTCAAGTCTGCTGCCTTGAAACAGTTTCATTTGCTGATGGGTGAGAATATTCCTGAATTGTGACTTCTCCAAGGATATTTTTTACCGGTTACAAGCGATCCCTGTGCAGGCCAGCTAACAGGCCTCATCGCCCACTCCCTGTGTCATTTCCTCCCATGAACAGGAAGTCGTGTTATGCCTTTTGAGTTTACCCACCTGCCTTTGCTTCTCTGATGTAGAGGCCCACTTGGCCACATCGTGTGATTGTGGCAAAGAGTTTTTTTTTTTCTTTTTTTTCTCCTTCTTTTTGCCAAAGTCATGCTCATGTTTTTACAGCTTCCTCTCATCTCGGAGAGCCCTCAGGAAGTTTTACTTGAAGGGAAGCCCATTGGGCTTCGGGGCTCCAGAGCCAGGGTGGCATACTGGCCTACCAAGCAGGCCCTTGCCGAGCCATGTGAAGTGGCAGCTGAGACCATACGCCCCCAGCCTTCCCCTTCCACCCCAGCCCCCTAGGACACCTCTACCGGTAATCGCAGGGAAAACATCATTCCAAGGAGAGCAGGGATTAAGCAAACATACACGCGGAGGCTTTGAAGACCACAGGTCTTTGACGATGGGTAGCAAGGAGAGAGAGAGAGAGAGAGAGAGAGAGAGAATACAGGGGGTTCAAAGCAGAAATGTATGGGCTCCTCAGGAATCTAAGAGCTGAGAAATGTTTTTGTAAAGGACCCCAACCTTGTCCCGGACATCTACCGGATTTGTTTATTTTAATTATGATCTATTACAGCTCACAACCTCATTGGTTTAGGTCATTCAGTTGTACGTGGGGTAACAAACCAACTAGCTCTCCAACATCCAACAGTGAGATTCTTATGATTAGATAAGACTGATTAAATTTGCAGAGAATAAGCTCTCAAACTACATGCCAACTGAATTTAACATCCTACCAGAACTCTACTGTGCAACTGGGAGATGCAGGGCAAGCAACTGTACTCCATGATGGATAGAGGAGGCATACATGCCAGAAACAGTCATTCCATACCTATATATGGATATCAGCACCCCATCAGCACAGAGTTCAACTTTAAAAATATTAAAAATATAAATATTTGAAAACTCTGATATGGATATGAAACTATGCTATGATTCATATTGACACGGTGGTGGAGCAGACACTACATCCAATCACAAAGAAGCATCGGAGTGATTTTTTTTCACATTACACACACTCCCATGCAATTATAATAAAAGGCAAAACAATTACAATCCTACAGCAATACTGAAAACCAGGGTGGTTTTATTGTGCACATAGAACCCAGTAGTTTTACAAAAATCAAGCATTGAAAAAGGAATCAGTTTATAGTCGAGTACGGGTAGCATGGTCAGTCAAGACTGTTGAGCAATAGCAACATTGCTACGGACAGATGTGTAACTTCGTCTGATTTTCCATAAATGGATTACTGTTTTTAAATGCATCCATTGAGTGGAAGTCGGTGTGGTACAGTATATTGTGCGGTGCTATGAAAAAACAGCTGTTTTCATTTTGCTATAATTTGTTCAGCATTCAGGCTAGGACTTTCAGATTCGCCTTCCATTAGAAAAGAACATTTGAAACATTTGTATTTTCACAGCAAATAGGTTGCCTTAATGTGAAATAATTTTGAAGCATTTTCTTTTGATATCTTTCCAACAGTAGCACTTACGTATCAAATTATAAAACTGTCCACATGAGAAATGGTCTTGAATACTAAAATTTTGATTTATGATTTTTTTTTCTGTAGGAATATTTCTGTTTCATATAATATATGACGTATATCAGAATGAATACATTAAGAGTTGTGATTTACAAATGTGTTTGCTTGTGATTTACAAATGCTTGAGTGTATCGTTTTTCGTACGTGTATTGTGTTATGCATTAGACCAACAACTAGCTCAAATGCTAAGTAGTGGTTAATTTAAAAATAAACAAATCCCTGCTGTCTGACTTAATGTGTGTGAAAATACTGTTGTCTGACACAATGCATGTGATGCTATGACTGCAAAAGGATAATGCTATCAGTCGTACTAGTAATCTCTATGGTAAGTAAGACATGACCAGACGAGTACAAGACCAAAGACCTCTATGGATGCTGTTGTGCTAAGCTAATACACAGCTGAGTTCTGACGTCAAGAAGCGTACTTCATACTGTACCGTCATGAGGTGCACTAACTGTGCTTGCTCAGTGTCAGGCAGTGAGCAAAAAGCACAAATTGGAAATCTACTACTTCGAACCTCATGAGGCTGACCTCATGCATGACCTCAGGCAGCTCACCCTCCTGGTAGACGTGGGGAGCCCTCATGATCCTTGGGACTGGATCAAGAGGGCCGAATGACTCACCAATGGGAGCTGAGAACCATCTGATGGCTTTTCGGATGCTCGTACTACACCCTGCGCATTCCAGGAAAAGATGCGATGGACGCCAACACTCTGTCCTTCGTGATGATTGAAGGAGCTCCCCAAACAGTAGACCTGCGGTTAGAGAGAGCGAGAGAGAGAGAAAGAGTGAGAGATGTAGTGTGCTGTTGTTTGAGTTATATTACCGCTGGCGAGGGAAAGCCTTGCGTTGAGTAGATAACAGAGTTATGGCCCTGGCGAAAACGTGGAACCTGTTTGACTTCTCAGCAAAGGCTTACCTAACCGCTTATTAAATTTTGTGGTGGTATTTATTGCTGATCTAAATGAGCTTCCTTGGAGGTTACGTGTTATCCACCAAGGAGATATTTGCACTTGGGTTGGCAGAGAAGTTCTTTTCTCCGTCTTAAAATAGGCCTTCCATATACATATGAATGCAGTCATATGAATGAAAGTCTCACATCTGTTCCTAGGATGTGTTCTTTTAAGTCCTTTATGCAGGAAAGGCTAAAGATCTTCCCTATAAATGTCCTTATCATTTGCACCTACTGTACCATCATTTGAATTCATTGTTATCGGCATCTCTCAGATACAGCAAGTCAACGCTTGAATGTCTGGTATTTTTTTTTTGTTTTGCAAAGTACAGCCAGTACAGTCATTAGAAGAGATTATCCAATTTACCATTTGGCTGAGGGGATACTAAAATGATCTCTGCTTACCATGTAATGATGGTGACTAAACTTTTCACAATTCATACATAAACAGACACATAAAACACATGAATAACTCGCCCATAAATCTAATTGCATTGTCAACATCTCTATCTTCTCCAGACTAAAACAGATTGGAGTAATACCAAACAAGGAAATGATATTGTTTCACTGTCTCTTAATTTGAATTTGCTTTATATACTGTGAAAAGGACCATATCTCTTTATTGATTGTGATTGTGTGAACACAAAATAACATCACTCCAACCTTTACATTACATAACTAGGTATTTACAGATTTCTGTAAAAAATCTCAATTGTAACAATTTGGACATGAGATATGTAAAAGATATGTAAACTGTCACCATCTTGGAGAATGTGATGAGAAAAACACTTGACCACGCAACCAGTCCACAATGGTCCCAGCAGAGAATTCTTCCGTGATATACAGGCTTTTAAAAATCAAACCTGGTGAATATGTTTGCATGAAGTATCATTTCAACTGTTTTTAGTGCACTTTGATAGACTTCAGGGAAGCACAACAGAGAGCCTGGACAGCCGACCAAGCACAGCTGCAACGGAGTTATCAGCACCGGTCATAAACTACCATTTCCATGTGAACTGCCTCCTGATTTAAATCATACTACACAGTTCTCTTTCGTTTCGAAGCCGAAACGTACGAGTGGATGATGCCTATCATCTCCTGCTTTTCTGAAGTCATTTTTAACCAACCCTTTGAAAAAAGGGCAGTAAGCGCACTGACGCGCGCAGGCAACTACTTAGACAGCCCTGCGTGACGTCAGAAAGTCTATATATTGACTGCGCTTACGCTTCAGGCCCTCTTTGCCTCTTTCACCTCGCCTACTGCGTGTGTTTCTGAGTCGCCTTTTGTTTGCTCTTGCAAATATTCTAAAACCAACGGCTTTTTTGAAAGCCCACCACAAAAGCTTTTTTTCAAAGCTCTCCGAGGGATTCCGTCTTGCTCCAAGTGCTCACGCCGGTCCCTAACTTCTGGTACCACGAGACGCAAGATGGCTACTCGTCGTTGCACCGATTGTGACCGTCCCATGGCGATCTCCAACCGCCATGCTATCTGTTTTATCTGTATGGGGAGCGAGCATGCTATGCTCGCCTTTTCGCGGCCAGATCTTTGCTTGGCTTGCGAACGCCTCTCCCCTACGGCTATCGCCAACAGAGCGGCATTCTTTGTGGGTTCCACTGGTGTTTCAGGGGCGGGCTCTTCCCCCGCTGGCACTAGTGCTCTCGCTACCCGCCAGTCTATCGATTTTCCCCCGGCGTCCCCGCACCCGGTTGGGCTTATCGATCGGTCTTCAGTGGCTACTCGGCCATCGGTTAGCTTCTCAGCGGCTAGCTTGCTACCAGCTAGCCAGCTAACCGTGGCCCACCAGGCTAGCCCTGCTAGCTCCTCTTGCAACCCGTGCTTCCTAAGCGTGCTCTGCCTCAGTCGGCCGCTCCTGCTGCTCCTCAAACGCGTGCTCGTACGCCTCAACGGACGCAACAGAAAAAGAAGGCGGACGCGCCCAAAGCCGCGCCACAGCCGGCTACTGGGTCGCAACCTACTTGGCAGCGCTCCCGCTCACACGGGCGCCCAGCTCCCGCCAACCGTCCAGCTAGCCGGGAGCGGCGTAAGAGGCCACAGCGATCCTGATGCGATCGCGTGTGCGCGGCAGAGCATGTCATGCGATCGCCATCCATTGACTGCTATGCCTCTGTGTGCTCTCAAAGGCGCGGGTCCTCGCTCTGCAGTCCCCAGCTCGGAGCGTTCCCCCCCGCTTCGGCGGTCCTCTCTGATCTCAACCCCTTACGGGGCGCTGAGTTTGCCTTGTTCACAAGCACTCCGCACACTCACTTTCGCCCCTCTGGGGCAATGTTTCACAATGAGCCCCGGCCCAGGCCGGAGGACGCTCTCTGTTCTGTCAGCGCTATCGCGCACTGGGGCACCGATGCGGTCTCTGGCGCGCGTTCAGCTGACACACACCCCGCGCTATGCGCCTCGCGTGATAGCACGCCTCGACAGCGTCCGGGTGCCGCCGAGGCCTCTGCTAGTGTCACGGTCTCCGCGTCCTCTGTCCCTCTCGCCTCCGAGCAGTGGGCATGCGACGCTTCGGAGTCATTCACGGTCGGCGCTATCGCGCACTGGGGTACCGATGCGGTCTCCGGCGCGCGTTCAGCTGACACACGGCCCGCGCTATGCGCCTCGCGTGATAACACGGGGCGTCGCGAGTAATGTGCACGGCTCTTCAGCCACGCGTGAGCGCCCAGCGGTCTCACACACGGCTAACTTGCCCTCAGCCCCCGCCCTCCGTCGGGTCTCTGGTCTGTCAGTCGGACGCTCTTCAGCTTTGCGGACAGCCTCAGTCTTTGACCTCGGCTCCCCTAGTGCCACTCGGAGGCAGCATAGCACTTCGTTTGTCCTTGCTGCCTCCTCATGCCGCCGTTCTGCTCCGGCAGAATTGGGCGATGTGCACAACGTCACGGTCCTGTTAACAGTGTTGAAGGGCTATCAACTGCAGTTCAGGTGGCCACCCCCGCCCTTCAGAGGTGTCATGGAGTCAGTGGTGCCCCCCTCCAGGGCCCCTGCTCTCAGACAAGAGCTTTGCGATCTCCTGAGAAAGGGCGCTATCCAGCACGTAGATCCGACGTTTCGCGCCCAGGTCGCTACAGTATGTACTTCCTGGTGCCCAAGAAGTCAGGCGCTTTTCGCCCTATTCTACACCTCAGAGCGCTCAATGCTTCGCTCAAACCTCTCACCTTTCGCATGCTCACGGGGCGCATGGTGGCGGAGTCAGTCCGCCAGGGGGATTACATGGTCACCATAGACCTTCAGGACGCCTATTTTCACATAGGTATAGTCCCAAGGCACAGGCATTTTCTACGCTTCGCCTTCGAGGGCAGGGCTTACGAGTACGCAGCGCAGCCCTTCCCTTCGGTCTATCTCTGGCACCTCGGTGCTTCACCAAGTGCGTGGAGGCGGCGATCGCTCCTCTACGCGCTCAGGGGATCAGACTCCTCAATTATATCAATCAATATCAATATATATATCAATATCAATCGCCAGGGCGGCACGCGCTCTCCGGACCTGTTTCGCCTGGCGTACAAGCTGCTCACCTGGGCCTCCCGCCACTTCCTGTCGATCAGGGCGGCGCACTTGCCAGGTGTTCGCAACACAGGCGCGGACCTCCTCTCCAGGGGTGTTCCGCGTGCAACCGACTGGCGCCTCTGCCCAGCCCTGGTGCACAGCCTCTGGTCCCGCTTCGCCTCGAGAGAGAACGCTCACTGCCCAGCGTGGTTTTCGCTGGAATTAGATGCGCCGCTAGGGTCAGACGCGCTGGCACACTTGTGGCCGCACGGTCTGCTCTACGCTTTTCCCCCCTTCCTCTGATGCGTCAGGTGTTGGCCAGGATCAGAGCGGGGGCTCACAGGGTGATTCTGATCGCCCCCAATTGGCCATCTCAGAGCTGGTTCTCAGATCTGGTCTCACTGTTAGACGGCCAGCCGTGGACCCTCCCTCTGAGGAGAGACCTCCTATCGCAGGCTCACGGGTCGCTGTGGCACCCCAAGCCGGAAGCGTGGAGACTGACGGCTTGGCCCCTGAACGGGCGCGTCTCCTAGAGAGCGGCCTGTCAGACGCAGTGATAGAGACCGTTCAGGCTGCTAGAGCTACGTCCACTAGGTCGTTGTATACACTGAAGTGGCGTGTTTTCAGCACGTGGTGCAGAGACAGAGGCTGTGATCCTCTAGTCTGCCCTATTGGCGAGGTGCTTGCGTTTTTGCAACACCTGTTTGATCAGGGTCGTACACCCTCTACTTTGAAGGTGTACCTCGCAGCTATCTCAGCATGCCATGTTGGCTATGCTGGCGTTTCCCCAGGCGCTCACCCCCTTGCGTCACGCTTCATGAAGGGCGTCAGGCGGCTTCGCCCCTCTTCCTCTCCTTCGGTCCCTACTTGGGACCTGGCCACCGTCCACTACGCGGACTGGCCCTTACGCCCTTTGACCCTCTGTCGAGTGCCAGTCTAAAGATGCTTTCCCTTAAGACTGCGCTTCTGCTCGCTCTGGTCTCGGTGAAGCGTGTCAGCGATCTGACTGCCTTGTCGGTCAGTCCTGACTGTCTTGAGTTCACGCAAGGTGACGCGCGGGTAACACTGCGACCAAATCCCTTTTCTCGCCCGAAAGTGCTGTCTACTGACCCTCGTTCGAGGGTCATTGAGCTCTCAGCCCTTCCTGAGACGGGCAGTTCTGTGCCCGTCACTCTGTGCCCGGTCAGAGCGCTTCGTGCCTATTTGACGCGTACGCAGAGCATCAGGAAAACGAACCAGTTGTTCGTCTACCATGGCGAGCGTGCCAAGGGTCAGGCCTTGTCTACCCAACGCATGTCACATTGGCTTACGGAAGCCATACGTCTGGCATATGAGGCGGCAGGGGTTCCTCCGCCTACTCATGTCAGGGCGCACTCCACCCGTGGAGTGGCGGCTTCTTGGGCCTTCTGGAAAGGCGTCCCCATGAAGGATATCTGCTTGAGCGCTTCGTGGGCCTCAGGCAACACCTTCGCGCGTTTTTACGCATTGGACGTCACCAGGCCGGGTGTAGCAGAGAGTGTTCTCTCTGGGCCCGGCGGCGGTCCCATGGATCTTCCCACCTCGGGCTCCTTGGTGTAGGGCTCTTGAGGCTTGGTTGTAGTGATCCACTCGTACGTTTCGGCTTCGAAACGAAAGAGAACGTTACGGATACTAACGTATCCTCGGTTCTCTGAGTGAGAAGCCGAAACGTACGCTTCGGGCCTCAATCGCCGACGCTGGTGAGCTTGGCAAAGAGGACCTGAAGCGTAAGCGCAGTCAATATATAGACTTTCTGACATCACGCAGGGCTGTCTAAGTAATTGCCTGCGCGCGTCAGTGCGCTTACTGCCCTTTTTTCAAAGGGTTGGTTAAAAATGACTTCAGAAAAGCAGGAGATGATAGGCATCATCCACTCGTACGTTTCGGCTTCTCACTCAGAGAACCGAGGATACGTTAGTATCCGTAATGTTTCATGGACAAACTGGAGGGGCCAGGCTTCCACTTGGAGAGGACTCTGCAAAGTAATACATCTCCATTTTAAATGGATTGAGTTTGACAGTGACCTGGAGCCCTGAATCGAAGACACATCGGAGGATAATGCACACCTTAGGAACTCTTGGGGGCGCCACATTTTTTTCAGGCCTGTCGAGGGCTTCTTTTACATAGGATGCGCCCAGGCGACCTCCAAGCACATGGTTCCAATATCGCCCTTGTGCTATGCACCAGCTAATAGTGCCGCCAAGCTGGACAGATATAGTTACATAGACACCCACCAGAACAACCACTACTTACTGATTGTGCCATACAGTTTTATGAGGTTTTGCATGCGGCAAATATGGTTCAGATGGCATGCGAGTTGGATCCCCTTCCTTCACTGTCGCACTCCGTATTGAAGTAGGAGATTGTTTTGTCCCAACACATAATGCTTCCTGCATGAGATTTACTTCTTGGGAATACCATGATGGGAGATGTCAGTCAATCTGACTTCCCACCACACATACACCCCTCTTCAATGCACACACACACACACAATGTTTCAGTTTATTCAAACTCAGCACTAAGCTTCAAGCCAAAGACATAAATCCATCCTAAATCTGTTAGGGAGGCAAGCAGGTCTCCTTTGTGTGATATTTGACGATGTTATTATGTGCAATTCGACTGGGATTCATCCTTTTCCAGCCTCCGCTACAGAGTCAGAAGATGACCTCAATTGTTTATGTTAAGGGCACGTTTCACTCTGTTCAGTTTTGCAGTTCAAAACAGACAAACGTATTTTCCTGTTTTTTGCCACAAACACTTTCTTGAAACGTGATCTTATTGTTTTGTATCAACTTGGATGCAAATTAAGTACAACACTATATGTCACTTTTTACAGTGGTACTTCTATAGAGAACATGTGACGGGCCCAACAGGGAAGGAAGGCATTTGCTGGCCAAGGCTAGCAATGTTTCACAGCTAGAGTTTGTCACTTTTCAACAACATACAGTGGGATAAAGAGAAGGAGTTTTTAACTGAGAGAGATGCAGTCAGGTCAAAACCACTTCAGTTTGCATTTTAGAAAAGGCTGCAAATTTATCAGTGCATTCAACTCCTTGCTCATCAGGAATGAGATACTGTACAAACACCCTGCTGTGCTCCCTAAAAAAGAGTATGTAATCACTTCATTCAATCATTTATTTATTTATGCATTTAACGCCCCAAAGCTGCAGGGTTAGCTCTGTACAGGAAGCTGTATTGCTATATTGTACATCTGTACAATATTGTATTGTATTAGTAGCAAACGCTCTCTCACACGTTGCATGTTCCGTATTCACTATACAGGGCTGCAGAGTGGCGCGCTCAATCGTCGTTTGCAACACAACAGACCAGTCTAATTGAAAAAAATATATATTTCTAAGCAATTTTACAACCACGAAAATGGTTGCACAAACTTACTGGGAGCTTCTTTAACTTTGCACCAACAAAATACATTAGGGCAGGGGTGGGCAATTAATTGCTACCAGGGGCCACATGAAAAATTTGAGCGGTGTTGTAGGACCAAACCTATTTGAACGATAACTTGAACTTGAACTCAATATTATTATTATTTTTTAAATCTCATTGTAAGCAGTAAATAAAGCAGAAAATAACACATTGATAACCTGCTACTGGTCACTAGTCACAGTGCAGACAAATGCAGATACATGCATCTAAATAATGCATCACAGTTGTATTGCATACCAAGAATAAACACTTCTTAAAAGTGTGTTTATGGCCAAACAGGTATGCCCAAAGGGCCGCATGTGTCCCCCAGGCTGTAAAATGCCCAGGTCTGCCTTAGTGATTGGTTGGACAAGATACAACACATAATTTGCAATCATGCCTGCTCAGGGAGTGTTCCACAGCTGTTCTATTCTATTAATGCAGGATATACATGCAGGCTTATCAGTGTTCTCCCGTGTCACTAACTCAAGATTCATATGATGGGGAGGGAGTGCAGACGGCCAGGAAAGAATCTAATAGCGCTTGGACTCCAAACATTCAGCGCGTTTACATTATCTAAGAGTCACTCTGAAGAACGGCCTGCATTTCTGCCATGAGTCGTGAGATCTAAATGAGCAGGAACAATTTAGACAGTGTAAACAAGGGGAGGAAGAGGGATTTTGCTCAGCAGCGGTAGCACGTCTTGTGTTTTCAGCATCACTGACGCATGTTATTACATGTCCAAGCTGTTGCACTGGAGCCTTTTGTACAGTAGCCAGGCAACACCATTCATTTTTCTCATATTCCCTGTATGATGGCCATTTGCAGCCTGCAAAGTCTCCACATCCCTGTGATATTCCACCACTCATGGGTACCCGTACTTGCTCCTTATTTTCACAGCTTCCCTTTTTATTTTTCTGACTTAACCTCCAAGTGTTTTCTGAAATTACTGAATGTGTGTGAGTTTCACAAGGGTTAGGACCTCCATGGAAGAATCAGATAGGACCTATCTCCAAATTTATCACTCACATTAAAGCAATAAGAAACAGGTCAGCTTTGCAACAAGTCTGTTCCCTGGGAATAGTTCCCTTTGTAAGGGGTGGTTGCCTTTGGAGTAAACTTCTAGTGAACCAGGTGGCATAATTACCGTCTCAAAGTCCCATCTGAGTTCACTTGAAACACTTAAAGCACTTTCTGGGGTGGGAAATGCAGCTGAAATATCAGAAAATCTAAAAAAAAGTCTGCAAGCAATTAAAATATAGCCCTTTTTACATTTTGCAATTATGAAGATTGTATTTTTGTAAGGCCACAAAATTGCAATTATCCAAAATAACGCCATGATGGTCTTAGTGGAGTTATGTATTTTCTTGTTGCATTGGTTTCCTTTTAAAATTTCTGCACCAAGCAATGGAATTGAAGGCAAAACTGAAATTAATCTTTTTTTTGCTTGCACTCCTCCTCAATAATATTTAATGGAAATGAAAATAGTTACAAATCACCCCATGAGTGACCACAGGCAAATTGCTGGTAATGAATGTATGTTAACCTATAGTATACATAAACAACATCATTCTTGCTAATGCTCTTTCCACTTCAGGTCCATGAGGGACATGTCCTCTGTAGCCATATAGTTAAATGTGGCCGAATGTTACATTTTCAACAGGAGTGTCATAGTTGAAGATGATTCTTCTCTAACCCCTTTCCATTAGGTCATAATCTTGTATCTGTGCATATATACTAATAACATTTTTCTGATTGATAAATGCATTGGCTTGCCTAAATATACAGCGCTCTCCCTAAATCCATCCACTATGTTGCAATATACACTCTCATGAGGTTTGTGAGTTAAGGCCACAAACCATTCCTTTTATATCATTGAAAGGGATACCATCAGAATAAACGGTTTAGACTGTAACTTCATGCCTTTTAAAACCACACTTTAACCTTCTCCTGACAACTAAAACAAGTTTCCAAGGAAGCTCAGGTTGCAACAACTTGCACTAGGAGGATATATTGTCTGATCTGCAATTTCCTACGGAAGGCGTAACTACCCAAATGACCAATCTGTGCCTAACAGCAGCATGCGGTTCCAAATAATATCAGTCACACCAAGCGCATTCAGGGGAGCAGTTCAGGGAAAAAACGCAGATTCCAGCTGAAACATGACATACATGTATTCCCAAGGTCTGAGTGCGAATGAAGAGAGTGATGGCAGATGAGTAACGCATGTGATGAAGCCAAGGTCTGATCTTAGCACAGCACACAGGACTACACTGCAGGGATAAAAGAGCACTAGCACTAGTGCTAGGCACATGGATGCTGGACCATATGGTCTCTTTCATTGCAACACTTGTGCAACTGTACTGGAGAGGCTGTGACAAGCAGGCATACATCAACTCGCCTCCCTGGAGATGGCCAGTAGCAGTCAAGAGAGGTGCGCCAAGACAACGCAATCTAAAGTATTGCACTCCTCGCTCCCATGCGCTGTGCTCTCTTATCGAATCTCATGCCCGGGACTTCAAACGCTGTGTACATTTAATGCTAGGGGGAGAAGAGCCAGCCTCAGCACCTCAGTTCAGAGTTCAGGGTCAGGACACTTTATTTATGGCAGAGTCCCTTGTTATGGCAGATTCATTCATCTGACATTCTTCTCGTCCATCTCAAAGCTTTGTGGAGGCATTTGGACCATTCGAATGTTTGCATCTGCTTTCAACAGTGCTGCCATGCAGAAATGTTTTCAAACATTCTTTCCTCTCCTATCTTATCTGTATTTCACTCTGGAGGGGTGAGCCACAGAAAGTGGTAGAGGTCCCATAAGCACACTGATTGTTTTTTGGCGGCTTTGCCTAGCAGGGGAAGAGTGAGTCACAATGCACTAGTGATTGATTTGACTGTTCCTGCGCTGGCCATCAGAGGGCAGCTATGGAAAGGTTGCGTTCCACCTCCAGAGCATCAAGCTGTCAAATCTGCGATGAATGGCGACATTGAGCCTCAAGGAGGGTTATAATTTGTCTGAACTTGGGGCCAGGGTGAGTCAAACCAAAGAGCGAAATGTTTTAGAGCATTGTCATTTAAGGTCAAACACACACACACACACACACACACACAACTAAATAAATAAATTAAGCAGTACTCTAATTACAGTATATTTTTAAAAATAAATATGTGTGATCTTATTCTTATGTGTCTCACCACCAAATGAAAACAGGCCATGATAAATATCTGCATGAAAAATCGCAAGGCTGCAGAACAACAAAGCTTTTGGCCTTTGGAAAAAGCCCATAGCATATAGTTTAGGTAAGTTTGTTATGCTTGATGTATCCCTATGTGGTGTGCTATATATTTTTAAATATTTTCTGTTTCACGCTCATGGGTGTGATTAACTTTACCCAATGTCTTCCATAATAGGATAAGGTGCTGCTGGTGCGTCAAATAAACCACAATGCAGAGAACACACACTCAATCATACGCTGCCAATTAGGTTAAGTCATTTTGGTAGTATTTAGTTTGATTTATGTGACCATTAAAGTTAACCTTTAACACAATCTGGAATATTCCTCTGTGTTGCAAACACACCCATGCAGCTCTGAATGGACCAGTCAGGTTAGAACAGATCACCTCATTTAGCACACTCTAGGATGAATGCTAACATTAAGGAGCAATAAACAACAACAGCAACAACTTTTTCTCCCTAGATTTATATCAAGTTAAATAAAACTGTATCTAAGTAACAAGAAAACCCCAGTTTGATGACCTAACTGAAGTAAGTTTGACAAACTTTTAAGTGGGAAAAAATGTAGAAGAAAATATGATTAATATCTTTAGGTGGGTGGAGGCCCAAGAGGGTGTTTTGTGTCCATCCGTCTTGGGGAGCTGGACGACCTTCAAAGTAACACTTTGAAGTGTCATCCGAAGGCTGAGGTTGGGTCCAGTTGGCAATAAAAAACAGCAGACATAAAGGAGAACCGCAAAAAGCATTTCACAGAAATGGACAAAAATCGTTTTGGATTGGAGGCACGAGCTAAACTTTGAAGTGAGGCCATACTGACCCTTGTTTGGTGTCAAAGTTGAAAAATCATTGTTTTTATTGCTGTAAAATGCCTAGTGAACACTTTGAATGAGTAGACTCTTGTCACAACTTTCCCATCATAAACAAGGAGATCGACGCTAATCACGGAGTGCCACTCAAGAATAATACAGTAGCTGCAGTCTGACAAAACACACACAGAGTACATTGTGATATAAATGTACCCCTTTCAAAATCCTCCTTGTCATTAACTACACGTTCCACAAGCAAATAATGTTAGTTCAATTGGATCAGATTTACAAGAGATCCAATTGAAGGAGTAAAACTATTCCAAATCATACTTTTTGATAGACAGTTTAAATAACAAACTATAATCATGATAAAAGTAGGACTTACAAATACTTGTGTGACAAAGTTTGAGTGATGTTTTCTATACAGTGACAAATGTTGCAAAATAAGTAAGGTCAACCAAAAAGAACCTGTCTTCTACAAGATCAGGCATATCAGAAACAAAGGAATGAAGGATCCAGGAGACCCTGAGCTTGCCAGTGCAACTTAGTTCTGGCACTACATAGAATCGGGCGATGCCAAAGATGGGGCTTCAACTCTTTCTTTCAATGTTCCACCACAAAGTCTGGACACTATACATGTTGTCAGAGACTGCCTATCAATCACTTACTTAAACTTTCCATCCTTGCTTAGGATTAATCCATTCCATACTCATGATTCCAAGAGGGAATCCCAAGATAGGTTCCAGGTCTTATCTACTTGTCTCGGTATTTGCCAAGTTGGCAAAAAGATTTGACTTACATTGTGCATAAGCTGGCATTGTTTATACACTAAAATTACCCATACTCAATCTGTAAGGGTATGAGTTCACCAAAACTGGAATATCATTACTTTGTCACCAGCAATATCAATGACAAGCTATTTGCTTCTTAGTAAAATATTAGATTTGTCATACAGAACAATATCATATGGACTTTACTTTTGTTCTGGTTTTATCAGACATTGTTTTCCATTGTCGATCATTTGCTGAGCTATCCTTTGTAGTCCCGCAGAAGCTGAGCTCGCTTTGTTTCTTTCTCGCTCCTCTTTTTGCCTTTCTCCCTTATCGTTCATCAAATAAACTGTGACAGGCCAATGTGTGCACTCTCCCTGAACTGAGCTTAAATCAGGAAGTGAAGGAAGAGAACATGGGCCACTGAGTTCAAAGGTCACAACTCAGGCCAACATTTGCATCTCAAAATGGAGCTTGAGGAAAAAGTGGTCTGCATACCTTTAATCACCACAACAAGGAAATCCATTAAATGACCCTTAAGTCAATAATACCTCCAAAATGCCCGTAATTGTGAGAAATTTGAGACTGATTAAGTAACCTGTGATGGAATGGAATGTTAAGCATTTTGCTATTAAAGTTTGCATAAAAACCATCACTAGAATACGTGCACTTGCATGCAAAACACTTTCTTCTGTTTCTCCTCAAACATATCCCACAAAGACACAGAATTTGGTGTCATATATCAACCTGCCATGGTTTACTGTGGCGCATACGGGGTAATGTACATTTGGCACAGTCTCCTGCTGAGCGAATGTGTGCCGTTTAGCAAATTCTCCTGGAGGAGCCAAGGCTCTAAACATATTTCAAAGAAAATTATGCCCCTGATAACAACAGTCTGTCAAGTTACACTGAAAGCAAAACACGGTTGCCGACGCCATCCTATACAAACGCTGTTGTTTTAATGTTTCGTTCAACCTTACTGTTTTGAAAGTCAACATCATCCCATCTTCACAGGTTTCCCAAGCTATTTTAGACCAGGTCTTGAAAATCAGTGAACTGATCCTGGAGAGCGCCAAGAAGGAGTTTCCAACATAGCCCATTGGGGCTCCTTGACAAGTATCCAAAAAACCCAAATGCAGGTTCCAATTTATCCGGTTGTTCCTTAAACAAGTGACTGGTTTTATTAGCTGTGTCTGCTGTTAAAGAGCACTGACTACATTATGAATCTTTGATTGATGACTGGCTGGATTTTCCAAATCAACAGCCTTTTGCTTAGGCAACACTGGCACCTAAACACCCCATTTGCCCATCCCTGGAGCACCAGAGGTTTAGGAAAGGCAGGAAGGAACCACAGATAGTGTGTGTGCTCAAGACATCTCGGCATGAAAACTCTATTGATGTGGGCCAACAGACATCTGCGATAGATCAAAGCCTGACTTCCCCCCGCCCTCTTTCCACTCATCCCCAGCTTCCAAAAGGATATGACTGTTTGCTGGCCAACGGCATACACACAAGTTATTTTTTATTTTGTATGTCTCATGCAAGCTTTGACTTTTTGATGAGTAGAACACATTTGCGAGGACACAAAAGAGGTGTGCTCTTGATTGTCCGGTGCCGTCCAAGTTCTAGCCCTGGTTCCTGAGACCCAAACCCCAATCCTCTGATCCTAAACAAATGCTGAGTCATCGTCAGGGATGGGTGATCCCCGATCCAGTGTGTGGGCAGATTTTTGAGGGGAAGCTGAGGCTGACTACAGTCGGATCCATGCTTCACCGGCTTGGGTGTGTCTTGTGTTTAGCTTACACGCAAGCAAAGGATGTTTTGGATGTTACTAAGGAGATCTTGAGCGGTCTTTTTAAAATATGAAATATGTTTTCAACAATTACATAAAAGATATTTCAATTGTATGCACTGTGCCAAGGCCATATGCCCAGAAAACCCATATAATTATATATGTAATTGATTATGATGCTCAATATGGTGTCAGAGAAGTGTGCCTAGTTACACAGGGATTTGGAACATGTTGATGTTTTACCTGCCATAGTTGTAGGTCTTGATGTTAATATGGCTGTCTTGCCATGACTTTGGAGCCATACATTTTTATTTTCTGTTTATCCACCACCATTGGAACAGTAAAAAAGGCTGAGCTTTTACAAAAACATTATTTACTTTTTCCATTCACAAACTGAGAATGTAGGTGTGAAAAAGTAAGAATTTGAGATCATTGCAGAAATTTTGGGGTGGTGTGGGGTGTTGCAAAAACTAATGAAAAGATTGGAATCATATGCATGCATTAGATTAGCATGCTCCGATGTGTGGAAGCCTCCCATGGAAAATAACAGAGAGTGACTGCAACTAATTACACAAGAGCAACTGTGGTGTTTTGTTTATTGATAAAGACATTTCCCAAGTTAGTATGGTGGAACAACAGACGCCAGTGAAGTTCATGCTACATTTTCATTCAATTAGAGATTAGAGCCAAGGCAAAGGCTGGCTTCCATAGAATAATGACTACATGAGACAACACAACAAAAACATACAGTTCAACTGCTAATATAGCATGCTGTATATTTTCATGCAACATCACTGGGTTGATCCTCTGATACAGACCTTTAATCTCCGTCTTCAACTCTTTAATTTGAGGTTAGTTAAAAAAAAATGCTGATGGGGTCACAGTGTGTAGAACAGTGAGTATTTCCCCATTAAGACATAATGCCTTAGTGGCATAACACAAGACTAAATATATATTTAGTCAATATATATTTCTGAATATATATTGCTCCTTTTTGTACCATGTTTCAACCGTTTTAGAAAAGCAAAAGCTATGGCTCTTTACCTGCAGGATATCAAAATTTTTGGTTTTTCCTAATGTTTTTTACAACACAAAAGCTAAATCCAGGAGACCTGAATAATGTCTTAGGGAAAGAAAAAGGGACAAACCAAAAGAGCCCCTAGGGTGCCACTGCAAACACACGCACAACCTCCATCACCAGGACTGAAACAAGTACAGAAGCTCCCTTGACAGGCAGACCCGAGGCATCTTTGGCCTCCGAAGCATTGACGGGGAGAATACAACTAACGCAGCTTGACATGGAACACTAATGGCAGCAAGTTCAACAGCAAGCAAACGCTGGTACTGACTGACCGGTTTTTGGCCTTGTTGTTCTTTCCTCTGCCTATTGGCTTGCAGACACGGCGCCCTGACACTGCAGTACACAGGGCAGCTTTACTGTAGTCTCCTGCCTGAAAATGCACCATAATGACGCTGGAAAGAGCCCTACTAAGAGCAATTATTCAACCAAACAGAATTAATCTTCATTGAGCCGACTGGTAGGGGGCAAAGATGAAGCTACAGTATATTTACACAATGGCAGATTTGTTGCACTAGCCACAGTTTTCTGGGGAAGGTAAAGCCTCAACTCACTCAACTTGTGTCCCATATGACAAACCGCACATTGTGACGTGACCATGAAATCTAGAGTTATTTTCAATGCAGAGTTACTAATCGAAATGATTCATTATGAAAAGTGGTGGTTATTGAAATAGCAGCCATTTAGACATCCACCATTTGTGTTATGATGGGCAGGCGGCTCTTTTTCTTGCTCTCTCTTTTATGCACCAGGCCCTGCATAGAATGTTTTTCCACCAAATGCGTTTCCACGAAACTTGTGCAAGGTGTGTTTTCAGTGCCTATAGAACTTTTGAGAGGTTAAATATGGGGGGCCTTGTTTTCCCTTTTTGTCCTACTAATGTAGTGGGCATATTCACCTTGTTGCCCACTTGTTTTCTTTGGAGAAAACCCCACAGAATAATTTCTCTTGCATGTATGGAAGTTCCCTGAGTCTGGTAGAATGAAATGAACATGCCACTGTGATGCACGACTTCTGACATTCTCAACTCATAGCAAAGAAAGGCAAGAAAGGAAAGCACATACGTAAGCACAAACACATCAAAAAGTATTTCATTACAAATTACAACTACATCCTTATCTATTGTAACAAATTACAAAATTACAGATTAGCACATTATCCAACCCATTTACGGCGTTGCCAACTGCAATCCCTTCTAACTATGATTCTGAAGGAGTCCTCTCCTATTCCTGAACACCTTAACTGAGGGGTGAGGGAGCTGCTGAGCTTCTCTTATCCAAAATAGCCAGCAATGTACTACAGTGTAATGAGATTTTAGATGTTAAGATATTTTTAGTCAGCATATTGTACAATCCTTCTATACAATTCTATGGATTTGCTCTAATGTGTGTATGTAAAAAGGATGCAGTGTGTTTGGGCGTCTATGTTGACACTCCACTGTTCCACTGTCCTTATGGAGATGATCAAGAGACGATTAAGATTTTTTCTTTCTAACAAAATCCAATAGCAAGGAGAAATGTCGAATGCTACCATCAACAACATAAAAGAATATTTAAAAGCTCACCAATTACACAGGACACGGCAAGCAATAGCAAGCAATAACAGACACAAACAGCAAACACAAACACGTGGCACACGTCAAAACGTTGGCACTGAAGTAAAATAAAAATATATGTGTTGCTCCGGTGAACATCTCTTCTACCTTGAACCAGTCCTCTCCCCTTGATGCACCAGATAAAATTGCAGGAGCGGAAGGAGGAAACTTCTCTCTTTTCTTTTTTTTTTTTTTTAATTGGGTTTTTCAAAACTTGCAAACATACAAACATAATTCACCACACAACAAGCAACACATACACATTAAGGGGGGTTTGGAAAGGGAAAGAAGAGAAAGAAAACAAATTACAAAAAAAAGAAGGGGAAAGGGGATCCCTGCTTTCTAAGCCATCAAAGTGTAACCGTACATTCTATGTGTCTTCGATCATATCTGGGTGACTTTCTAAGTAGTCTATAAATTGCCCCCATACATTGTAGAAACTATGTAGCTTACCCCTATTAGCATAAGTTAGTTTTTCCAAAGCCAAACTATTGGAAAGGCCCTTAAGCCAGAGTTCCACAGAAGGTGCATCCATGGATTTCCATGGATTTCCATGAGATGGCTATGCAGTGTTTAGCTTGAAGGGAGCACATAGTGATCATCTTTTTACATGCACTAGACAGTCCCATATCAGTTGGGACAAGCCCTAGAATGAAAATCTTAGGGCAGGTAGGCAGCCTAAAAGAGCCACTTCTCTCTTTTCTACCATGCAAACACAGTATGGTAAACACTACAGTAGGAAAGGCAACATATGTTAAATAAATGAAGATTAAATAAATTTATAGTTGTGACGCTATAGGTTTTAAATATGGTATTAAATAGTGTAATATATTACATAGTTTAGTCTGTAAAACTCTATGTTATGGCAAAGTTTTTTTACTTTCGTTTTTACTTAGGATTAACTTAACCACTCCCTTCATGTCAAGGATAGTGAATAGATTTTCAAATTTGTGTTCAGTTTTTCCTTTTTTCCTGACCAGAAGTGAACTTGAAATGATAAGTCATGCAGACAAAAATGCATGTACTGTATGTGAGAGGAAAGCAGTGAATACATACTTTTCAGTGTCCTTGAAAGGACAGAGAAGACCTCTGCTTAAGAAACAGCATCAGCTTTTGATGTCCACTAAAACACAGAAACCACTGGGTGAAGCCCCAGAAGGACCAATCTAGTACATTATGATTGGGTGTTCACAGCCGATCAATAACATCAAATGAAAACCAAGATATTGTGTGACACATAAGGTATTTAACTGCCCACAAGGTTAAGAAGAGCAAACCTCAACAGGAAAACCCCAAACTCAAAGCCCAGCCAGCTAAGAGGGTAGATTAAAGGTGGATTGGTTACTCTTTGGCACGGGTTTCCCTTTTCATTCAACGGCCTGTCAGTGCTGCCTACCGTCTGGCTAGAATTTCCATTCTCGGAACCTGACAAGTTACCACGGAGATCCCGGGCCCATCAGCACCTCTCTGGGCCCTCACTGGCTACCTCTGTGCCTTGTGCTGACCAAGGCATGACCACGGCCTGTCCTCCGCACAACCCTCACACACAGCCTCAACACCCCAGAGTCGCTTCACAGCTCTACAAATGATTTTCACATGTGGGGGAAACTGCCCTGCACCTTCGCCGGCTGGCTGCTGTGAATTTCAGCAGGTCTAGGGCTGGGACATTTGTTTCACAGTGTTGAGTCATGTTCACGAAAAGGTGCACACAGTGACAGGGCAGGCAGGCCTGGACAGGACAGGACAAAGGCGCCTGTGTGCAGTGGGGTGGGGATTGTGGACACGGACGGCCACTTAGCTGGCTGCTATACACATGGCTGCTTGGATGGCTTCTGTAGCGCCACTGACAATTCGACTTTAGTGTATCCAAGGCACTAAGCTCCTACTCTCAGTTCATAGGGCCTTTGTCCATCCCTTGTTCTTTCCCTCCCTCCATCCCACCCCACCTCCCCTGTCCTTTCTCTCCTATCCCTTGTTCTCTCCATCCAGCTGCAAAGGGGCCAAACTCTGTGGTCCTTCCTTGACCCCCCCTCCCCTTGTCTCACTTAAACAGTTCCCAGATAAAATGGCAAGTGTTTATTATGAGAAGAGAGGTGGGGGAGGGGGGAGAGATTGAGAGCGAGAGGGGTCGGGTCACGTCTGCTCAGTGAGCAGGTGGTACTCGCAAACACGGCAGCAGAACAGGCAAGGAATGAGAACCATGTCCACGCGGCAGGGAGAGGGAAAGAGACGGGGGGAGAGAGAGAGAGAGAGAGAGAGAGAGAGAGAGGAAGGGAGAGAGAGAAAGACATGGGGGTAGTTGAAAGAGAAGAGTGGTGGAAGGAGAACATGACCCCTTGACCTTATGTCCCATCAGCCACTACACAGAGTTTCAACTTGAAGTTGGCCAGTATCAGTGTCCACTTAATACATCATTACTGTTCTAAGCAGAGTCTTGTGAAGCCTAGTGATGTAATTCCAATTTAACATGCTTTTTTTTACCTTAATCATCTTTCAATGTGTAAACGACCCCTGAGACAATTATAATGTAATTAATGATAACAAAAATAATATTCTAATGCACTATTATTGTTCATCCTTTTCAACACTTTTAACACCTCACCAACTCTACTATTTAATGACGTGGAGGTCAGACAGAGTGTGGTTCACAAAAACGGCAATAATTTCAGCCATTGTGTTGCTCAAATTTAGGCAAAAACTGAGGCTATATATGTGCATTTGCATCTGTGATGCCAGCCTTAGCTAGTGATAACTTTTGTAATATACATCAATAGAAACATGTGCTGTAATTTTCCTTGTCAAAAAAGGAGTGTGTCGCCTCTCTGTGGTTAATGTATGCCACTGCATCTTAATTAATTCTAAAAAAAGAATTCCAGGTGAATGATACTTTAACTTACGACTTTAATCAAATATCAACTTTGATGATGAAATAGCGAATCTGATTACACATCTATCTGTTCTTCCAAGAGAAGAAAACTAGGGCCTGGAACTGTCAAGAACTGATATTATAGTGGATTTAGCCTCTCATGGGATTCTGGAAAATATTTGCCTTTCAAATACTGCAGGTTTCAACAGAAGAATTTTTCAACATCAACATGCATTGTTTTTAAGATGCCATTCTACCACCCTCCATATCTGCCCCTGCCATATGGAGTGTATGAATGACTCCTCTTCTCCCTGGGTGACCTCCACTCAATCTCACTTACTCCCTCCGTCCGGGGCCCCAGTCTCCATACCTCGTCAGGCCATCCTGCTTCACCTATTTATTGTCATTCCTGTGCTGAGATAGGACCCCTGCGAAATGCCCTTGTTGAAAATATTCCAGACAGTGATCATGAGAAAGTACAGGGTCCCTGCCTTTTTGGAAGCAGAGGGAGAGAGGCAGAGGAAACAGCTTTTTCTTCCCCCCTCCCCCCACCCCATCCCACTCCTTCCTCCTCAAGTAGCACTGCGCTAAGGTTAGATCACAGATCTGGCTCGCGCCCTTACACCAAAGTATCCTGGGAAACTCAAGAGTGTGGTTAAAACATGCCCCACTGAATTCAGGCCTCGTTCTATCATTCATTAACATATAAATAATTAAGTAATGCCCTCCCCAGCTTATTGCCATGGTGACTAAAGATTTAGGCTGCAACAGGAGAAAGTAAATAAATAGAATTCTTCACTTTTTCTCTTTGGAAAAAATGGAAAAGAAAATACATTGAGAAAACGTGAATGTCTCCCTATGTAAGTTAAACCTGTTCTGTTCATGCTAGATCATCTATCAAATTTACCAAAGCTGGAAAAATACCAGGTTGTTGACCTTGGAGGAGAGTGAGCTGGAGCAAAATCACAGGTGTACTATTACGTCAAGACATCGTTCCCCACTTAAGAGTAGCCTACTGTACTGGCTTTTCTTGAACAGGCAAACAATGGGACCATCTCTCACACACACACACACACACACACACACACACACACAGAATGTTTTTCTTGTGAAGGGCCTAATTGCTCTCCCCTTCTTCAGGAGAATACATACGTGTTCAGAGTTACAGGTGTATATTTAACTATGAAGAGCTGCTTTTTCATCTGCCATTGCACCGAGTTACTCGGATAACCACTTATTCTGTTGGTATAGCTAACAGAAGCCAGCTACGTAAATCAACTCAGTGGTGTATAAAGCTCCAGCTATGAACACCATGATGCCACCTCAAAATATGTGGTTCTGCGTCTTATAGGTTACTGGGCAGAACGTGTCTGCTTTTCTGTATACTGTAGTTAGAACTACTGCTGTACGGCGAGGGGGGGGGGGGGGGGGGGGGGGGGGGGGGGGGGGGGCAGATGGCCAAGGTGGCAGGCTGCTCTTGATTGGATCTCAGGGTGATTATGACAACAACAGGTTGAGCAGCACTGGTGGAAAGCGAGGGGGGAAAAGGGAAAGAGTAATTCACAGCCTTTCCTACACTCCGCCTGCCAAGAAAGACAAGGCCTGAAAAAGTAAATAGAGTTTGCGAAAGGACAACAAATGAAGCGCCATGAGAGTACCTGTGAAGACGCAGACACACACACACACACACAGGCACACAGTGGCTTACACACACACACACACACAAACACACACACATACACAATGAGGGAGTGAAAGAGAGCGATTCCACTATACTGTCACTAAATCATGGCATAGTTACTGTTCTGTAAATCATGTGAACATAAAAACTTGGTCCGAGCAGCCTGCACCCAGTTCCCCCGGCCCAGAAAATAAAGTTAACACTGATTACTGTAGATATGATATGCTTCTGCTCTTCCTCAACATCAACTCTGAAAACTACACCGAGAAGCATCAGACCCCTACATGAACACAAGGGTCAAAATGTCAGAGCCTAAAATGGCTACCATACTGAGTCTGAGGCCTTGTAAGGGGAGTTTGTGAATGTGTGTGTGTATGTATGTGTGTGTGTGTGTAGCAAGCTGGGGAGTGAGCATTAGGGGGGCTGAATGCCTCTTTCCTTGAGTTACTTTAAGAAGCGGCCAACCACAATTAACCAATCTACGAGTATACAGGAACAAGCAGGCACGTTAATTTGTTTACATATCCCGAAAATAACTCTCAAATTGGTAATAGTGGCTAATGGAAAAGGCAGAGGTTTGCATTAGGGGGAAAATATTGCGGGTGGGGAATAGGAAAGGGGGAGGGGGGGCTGTAGAGTTTGTCATGCCATGATGGAGCACAGGCCAGAGCTGGTGTCGCTAGTGATTGATTAGCCTTGTGTGCCAATTACATCTCAATCAGTATGCACAGGACTGTGCCACAGAGTACTGTAGGAGCACCCGGCTCTACAGTGAATTAACAGTAACTATTGCTGATAAATTTTCTGTAGCCTGGTTACAAATACATCTTTATTCAGAAGGTCATCCAAAAATGTTGTGTTTGTAGCCAAATTAAATCTGCTCTATTCACACTGAAAGCATAAGTTAACCAATGCATTGGCTTTTGTTTTAAGTGAGCTTAAGCTAACTGCTAGTGACATCTGACCAAAGGAGCACTTCAACACAAGCTCTGACATAGCTTGCTGGACCAAAAGTGGGATTGTGTTACTACACTTTAAATTACATCTCCAGAGTCACTGCAGGCTGCAGGTTGTGCGAGTCATGTGAGACAAAATGCATGGCATGCCACCTAATCAACATTCAAAAAAATATTATGGATTGGATTCCACTTGGCATGGGCAAAAAATATGTCTGAAATATGACTCAGAAACTAGTGAAGGAAAAACAGGCCTTTAAATACACTTGTGTCGTCATCCAGGTCTTTCACCAGATGTACAGGACCTCCAAGTGGTTGAGGTAGAGGTTTCCTAAAGTCGTTCACATTTTTTTATTTATTGTGTCAAGTTTACAGATAGTGTTGCTTTCGTCAACGAAAATTATGACTAAATATCGGCGTCAACGAACCTTTATCACGCGAGGAAAACGAGACGAGATGCAGCGTAAATGCTGGCCTTGTGACGATGGCGATAATGAAATGTGAGCGAAATAAAAATAAAAATAAAAAAATGTTCTGAAGGTAAATTAGCACATTCACAGTTAATGTTCATTAAAGACATTTACTCATGTGTTAAGGAAAAACTAAATGTGGCCTAATTTATAAACTTAACTTTCACACCTCACAGCACACTTTTTGTCATGCAGGTTTTAGGCAACGTACAAACTCATAATTCTGTCATTCTATGTTATGTAAAGGTTTGACGGTTTGTCATTTATTTAAGAGTTTGAGAATCTAAGCACCAAGCAAGCTGGCTGTGGAATTGAGGTAGGCCCTATGACATATAATGTAGACTACGTCTAGGCTGCTGTAGCCTACGTTCAAACTCATTTTGTCACAGTTCATCACAGGGCATTAGAACGTCAAAATCGCATTGATTCACCAGCAATTAGTGACTAAAACTTCGTGATCAGCGTAACGGAGATGAATATTCATCAACGTGCAGTCACGTGAATCTAGAAAAGAGACCTTTTTTTTTTCATGAAGAAGCGTGTGTGCGCGCGCGCGAGGATGTAAGTGTGTAGACACATGCTATTCATTTATTTATTGATTGATTTTGATGGCATTTTTTTTCTCCTCTCAATCAATGAAATATCAAACTCACCTCCACAGAGTTGCACAAGCAGACTGCTCTCGGCACTGTGAGTACAACTGCGCAAAGTTCTCATCCTCTTTAATTTCAACGCACTTGTCAAATGTTTTTCTCCTCTGATCAAATATTCTAATAATTGCTAACACTGGCCTAGCAGGATCCACCGGCACCTTTCCTCATATCATGTCTCTTGTCTCTTGCGCTCTGAAGTGAAAGGCGCGATTTGACTGGTTTTCGACGTCACGTGAACGCAGCATTTTTTCAGTATTATAGCTATCAGTCACGGTGTTTTTTTATGTTCGTGTGAGTTCGAATTCAATTTTATTTTTATTTCATTTTGCATTTTTTTCAAGCGACAAATCCGAGAACCAACTAATTTTATTGGTGTGGCCTAAAATGTCTCTTCATTTTCGTTGACCAAAAAACGTCAGGAAACAAAATGTTGTAACATTATTTTGTCTCGTTTAGTCGCATTATTATTTTGCAGTATTTCTGTTTCCTGTGTCTCACTTCAGGGGCGACATCAAATCCTTAAAGAGCCCATAGAATGCATTTTTTGACCATCATAAAATGTTCTTTGAGCCTCAATAATTGTGTATGCAAATTTGTGCGGCTGAAAAAGACCCAGGAGCATTTCTAGGCTGTCTATTCCATGCTCAGAAATGTATAATCATTAAAAATTTTCGTATTTCCCAGCCTTTGGCCAGTTTCCCACCCCCTGGTGATGATTGACTAGTTCATTGTGAGGCCTATTGGGTGTTTTTTCGCTGAAGCAGATTGGCTCCAAAGTTTCATTGATAATCTTAACGGTACTGTTAGAAAACAAATTCAACTACGTGTGACCCCAACTGTAGGCTATACAGACTATTCACTTCTCAAGTTAAGAGAACCGAGGATGCGATAGTGTCCGTAAACGTTTCATCACTCCCCTTTTAACATTACCGTTTTATTTTATCACGCTATGTTTGCGCCTAGCAAGTAGCAGGTCAATATGCTGTAAAGGTAGCCCCAGATGGAGCCTAACGTCAAATTAGAGCTGCTCAATTTGTAGCATAATGACATTTGTTTTTAAGAACTTAACGCAGACTAAAGACGTGAACAGCCACTTGCAAGAACTCTGGCCCAAAGATAAACGATGCTGGCTCAACAACTTCTAACTTCATCAAGGAATCACAGGACGCACAAGGATAGGTCAGTGAATCTTAGGTGAGGGGGAAATTTAGCTTGAAGGTACTGCTACCGCTACAAAAAAATCCAAGTCTGACCCCAACTGTAGGCTATATAGACTGTATGCAGATTACAGTTTTATCGCTCCCCTTTTAACATTACCGTTTTATTTTATCGCGCTACGTTTGCGCCTAGCAAGTAGCAGGTCAATATGCTGTAACGGTAGCCCCAGATGGAGCCTAACATCAAATTAGAGCTGTTCAATTTGTAGCATAATGACATTTGTTTTTAAGAACTTAACGCAGACTAAAGACGTGAACAGCCACTTGCAAGAACTCTGGCCCAAAGATAAACGATGCTGGCTCAACAACTTCTAACTTCATCAAGGAATCACAGGACGCACAAGGATAGGTCAGTGAATCTTAGGTGAAGGGGAAATTTAGCTTGAAGGTACTGCTACCGCTACAAAAAAATCCAAGTCTGACCCCAACTGTAGGCTATATAGACTGTATGCAGATTACAGTTTTATCGCTCCCCTTTTAACATTACCGTTTTATTTTATACCGCGCTGTGTTTGCACCTACACTACAAGCAAGCAGCAGGTCTGTTTCTCAGCAGAAAATCGGTTAACTATCTGAGCTAAATAAACATGCAATAGGATGTCAGCCTTTATGACAACGTTATGCAGAACCATTTACCATTTAATATTATGTAGGCATAGGCTACATTTTAGTTTCAGCACTAATGTCTGAGGTTATGAAATGCTATAATAGACGGCAATATGCATCTTTACCGGGAAATTAATGTAGGCTATTATGTTTGTATAGTAAACATTCCAAGTTTACCTAAAAACCCCGGTGTTAAAACTTGGTAATGGAAATGAAACACTGGGGCTACATAGGCACAGAAGCCTGGGGGAAATGCGACATTAGTATCTGATGTTATGCTTGCTAGCCTACCAACACTTTAGTGACCGAGTTTTTTTTTTGCTTCGCAATAATCTGTATATCCAAGTAGCATCAAGTAGGCAAACTGTTAAGGCCATAGAAATACCAGTCTATAATTCTATGGTTATGGCAACCAAAAAACATTGAATTCTAGCGTGGTTACCTACCGGCAGAATCGGTTGTGTTGGAGAACAGTTGAAATAGATCCTGGTTTCAGGCGTAGTGTTCGTGAAAAGCCGGATTGATACAGTCCGAGGTTGGCGAAACAATATGGGGTGAATTGACCAGAGCAGTTAAACAGAAATTCAACATGCACTTATTTCAAACAGAAATTCAACATGCACTATTTTTCTTAGCGCCGTTAGCCGTTCTCAATGTTAGCTAGCTATTACATAGACTACTACAGTGCGTTTATAGCCTACCTCCGAAGCAATAGGGGGCTGGACAAGAGACTGTTACAAACCATTTTGATTGGACCAAAGATTCTAGAGCTAGAGCTTTTTGGATTGGACAATGTAATGGAGGAGGTGTAGCTTTGTGCTGTCTACGTACACCGAGCACTAGTTTCAGATTGTTTTTTTTCAGCCTGGCAAATTCTAGCCTGAAATTTACCTATAGAAGGAGGCGGAAGATGGTGTAGGGAGTTTCGGTATGGTCCATTGGATACCTTAAGCTACCTAAATTCAACAATAACAAGGTAAATGTGGTTTTGCATTCTATGGGCTCTTTAAGCCCTTCTCGCTGCATTATTTTGATTTGGAAGAAGTAGCAGCAGTGAGTTGGCGTTACTGATAACAAAATTAACATGGACGATGGCGGGTCAATCGAGTGTAGTAGTTGGGAGAAAAAAGAAGGAATGACATAAAGCAAAAAGATGGGGAGAAATGCGGCCACCAAATTTCTCCAAAAAAATTCCAAAAAAAAAAAACACAACAAACCTGAAGAGACATCTGAAGACTTTTCATTCTGAAATTGAGGTAGGCCTAAGTCAAGACATTAACGTAACGTTACTTTCTATTTTAGAAAGCTCATGCCAACTCATGAGGCTCTGGTATCGTAAGGACACCAACTATCGCCCCTTTCGTTCGAAAATTCTAAAACAACGATGTTTTGTAATACCTCAACATAACATTTGATAAATTAACCTTACATTCTCCAATAGCTATAGGTGTGTAGATTTGAACAAAATCTGGTTTGGTTCTTACCGGGGCTTTTACCTCCTGAAATATCCGATTTTGTTTACTACGCTCAGGGCCATGCTTTTGCGCCCACTTCAGGCGTATTTGCTTCGCAAATTGCGTGTAAAAACATGGCGAGGTATGTACAAACAGGTTGCACTGAGGTGAAAGCGCAAACTGCCTGCCGCGTTAACTGAAAATGGCAAATTGCGCTTTTCCGTGTCATGCATATGCATTCTGGGAGGATCAAGAGGAAACTGGGAGTTTCCCATAAAAAGATGGGAGGGGAAGCATAAAGTCCGCCTAATTATGTATTCTGCAGTATGTACAAAATCTGCCAGTCAAAGCACGCCTCTATTTTGCGGTGGAAATTCTCCGCCTTTTAAAAGCAGGTGTAAACTAGGAAGCGGGTTTCGTCGCATATGTCTCCCGGACAAATGGCAGCAGTAATTCAAACAAGACTAAGACATAGGCTAAGGAGACAAACTTTAAAAAAAAAAAAAATATTGCCACATGGATAACACTTTTTCAGTTGAGTGAACACAAAATCATAAAGCGTTACAGCCAGCGTTACAGCTATGCGATATTGAAGTTACTAGATGAAATCAAAGATGACATTGAATCTCCGAATCAACGTTCACATTCCATTCTAGCAGTTGTTAAACTCCGCTACTTTACAGATATTGGCATCAGGATAATTTTAAACAATCATAGCATCATCAGTGGTAATATCGCAGTCTGCACTAATCCTCATTATAACACAAGTACTCAACACTGCTACAGCGCACTAGTCAATCCATACATTTCTCCACAACTAATGCCGAAATAACACACATTGCCAACTTTCCGAACGTCATAGGAGCTATTGATTGCATAGGAGCTATTGAAGAGGCCAAATCCATTGCGCTTTGTAAATGCTCGCAATTTACGGCAGGGGGCGGAGATAGGCGCTGATTACCCGATGCATTTCAGGTTTAGTAAATCGGACGTATGCTGCGGTGTCAAAGCGTGCTCTTTCTGCGGGTTGGCCATGGCGCTAATAACGTTACGTTCGCAAATCTACGTACATCTGGCCCTCAGAGTTTAGATCTAGTAGCCTGAATTCTCGTCATAAATCAAAATTCCACTGGAGCGCCTAGCGGTTTTTGTACACACAGTCTTACAACACTGTTTCCAGTTTCTCCAGTCACGGTAAAATTTGGTGTGGGTGCTTGGGTTTCTTTATGAATCCGCCGTCTTAGTTTGTATAGAAATCAATATTAATAATATAATAATAATATAATATAATAATAATATTAATAATATTAATTATTAATACATAAAAATGTAGTTTTCTCTATAGGCCTACTACCAGGTAGGCTACTAATACTGTATTGACTGGATTAAATAGAATTGCATTGCTAAAAAGACACTAAAATACAATTTTCATTGACCAAAACTAGACCAAAGGTCATCAGTTTTTATCGACTAAAACTAGACTAAAATAGTCATGGATAATTCTGACTAAAATAAGACTAAAATGCTCAGACTTACAGTCGACTGAAACTTGACTAGACTAAAAAGAGTAAGAATGTGACTAAAACTAATATAAACTAAAATGACAGCTTGACACAAAGACTAGACTAAAACTAAAATGAAAATAGGCCACCAAAAACAACACTATTCACAGAGAAGATTCATAGGTCTTTCCAATCCAAACATGCTGCCCAGTGTTGTTGTGAGATGATACAAATACTGAGACCAAGACTGTTTTTAGTTAGAGCTGGCCACTGGATTATACTGGCTAGTGGCATTCTCTGAGTTTGTAAATTCGCCAGTGGACAATCAGACTGAAGGAGCCAGTAGTAAGCATGACTGAGTTCCAGAGCCCAGCCAGGGGATTGTATTCAAATAGGAAAAAAGAGGGAACAAAACGTGGAATCTGCACCTCTACGTTAAGTAAATGTTCTTGAGGCCATTTTTAGTACAGTAAATGTAGGTTTGCTTCTTAGGTATGCTTCTTTTCCTTTTATCTGTTTGTATTTTACATGGTTTACCCGTTGTAATGAGAGGATTGCCACCATTAAATTGCCACCATAACGCAAAGTGCTGAAATGTCAAACTTGTAATTATGAAGGGGGCATTCCCCCAGAGAGAAAATTTGAACAGATTATTTGAGCGCTCTACTGCATAGTTCTCTGAGTGTGCAGGATGAGAAATTGCCTCCTCCTAGGTCCACAGGGGGGGCTGCTGTCTGCAGTGCTTGGGACCTGAAACGTGAGCTTGATTGAAGTGGATGCTCCAAACCCCACTCTACCGTATTCATAAGGATGCAGCCATCCCCTTGGGCCACACACCAGCTAATGCAGACATAAGGGAGTGCACACACGCTTATCGCTATACCCCAATCCTGTCACTGAGCATTGGTTGGCCATTAATCAAAGCCTAGCCTTAGCTCGAGGAAGTGGCAGAGTGTGAAGGAGGCTGTCATCCAGGCCATACATTATGTCAGTTAAAGATGGTTTTTATTAGCAAGTTGATAGATTGCTTTTTAATTGTTTTTTCTTTTACCTATTTTTTTTTCCACATCTGAGATGTGGCTGTACAAATCGTGGGAATCTGTCTCTTTAAAGATTATTCCACAGTCTTGCAAAGTTTAGGGCTTTTGAAGCAAGCGTCTCACTACTCTCTCTCTTTATGTTCTAGTTGTTGATTCTATGGCTGTGTTGACTCAAGTGCTTGAGGAAGGCCAAAGTGGGTTGGAAGTGACTCCAACCAAGACATAGGCTCCACTTTAAAATGATATCATGACCAGGTGCTTCAGGTTGAGCAAAAATGTCCTCCATTGTTTGGACAGTGCCTTGGCTGGCATCAGGTCTGTAGCTGTACCATAAATAAATAACAAGACTAATGTGTTGATGAATTTCCTCTTGGAAAATGGACTAAAACGCTTTTGCTTCACCTCACTTTTAAGAGCACAGAGCAGCTGAAAAGATCTTTCCCTTCAATTTCACGGATAATCACACAGCAACTCTGAACATACAGCATTCCCTAAACTGATGTAAAGCACCAATGTGTGTACCAACATGGCCCCATCGTTACCTTTGTGACTCTCTAGCTATAAAAAGACAAACTGTTGCACAAAGTAGAGAACAAAGCAGCACTTAACCAATTAACCTGAATTCATTTTATGTTATAATCCATGGATAGATCATTAATTTTTGAAAAAAAATGCTTGAAAAAAATGCACTAATTCCAATTAACACCTTGTCTAGGATCAACATTCTTCTATTGGTTCTCAAAGTCAGTGCAGGAAATGCTAAAGGTGGAGAACTACTTTCAGTCTCCTTCTCTCTTAACTATCCTGTGTTTATAAAAACAAACATAACTTCATACTGAAGCTATGGGTCAACGTGGAGACTAGCCCTGCTCTTTGGGTCCAATACAATCCACCATTTTTCATCCTTGGGCTCAGTCACAAGTAAAATAAACGGAAAAGGCTTGCAGGAGAGTATAGATGGTGTTCTATTGGGAAAGCCAATCTGGATGTGATGACAGAGAACTGCCCACATTTTCATGTAAGTGATCCCGAGGTGACAGAGAAGAATTACATCACAATTCAAGGCTTCGAACAGGGAATGGATCCAACCCCAATTCTGTCAGCAGAAATTAAATCAGGTGTGAGCGTGTGTATGCATACAGTATGTATGTGTGTACGCATGTCTGTGTATGTGAGCATCCTCATGACAGTCTGTGATGATGATACCTATTTATTTCAGTATCTGTAGGTAAGCATGTGAACTAGCTTTGTGTAGATCTGTAAACCTATATGCAGTAGCCTATGTGCCAGTTGCAACAAACCTTCCATCATCTATATAATGTTATCTGGTTGGTAGGAGAGCTAACCAGATGGGGAAGAAATAATGTGCCATGCATCTCTGAGACAAGTAATGGCTTTGAATTGAATGCTGCTGGGACGACTCTGACTCAGTGGCCGTACCTCATCAGGAGAACTGTATACATATGGGAATCGACTTGACAAGAATGCCAGAGGTACCAACAGTGGAAGCAATAGTGTGACTGCAGAAGTGGAAATATGTTTTACTTGGCCACTACAGGCCCCTGAAGTGTTTAGTTTATTTTTCTACAAGCTTGGAAACCAGAGGCGAAAAAAAAATTCGAGAAGGGGAATTGTTTAATAAAAGGAGAACCGCAGTGCAGATGTACGGACCAAGCAGCCCCAGCACTTCGCAGCTGCAGTTACAATGAATTGCCACCACGCGGATAAGGCAAATAAGCACTTGCGAAATATCTGTAACTTGATAAGCTGCGGTCATTTATCATGAAATGACCAGGAATTGAATTCCTAAAGTTTGCCTATTTACTACTGTACATCAGAAGAATAGGGAGTTTACAGGACACTGACCATTAACCCAAACACAACTTGCATTCATTCATTTTGTAAATGTAAAATATGTAAAAAACACACATGTGTGTCTGTGTTCAAGAGCTATTCAACATGTGTGTCTGTGTTCAAGAGCTATTCAACAGGACGTCTGAAAGATGACAGAAGCAGACACCCTCATGTGAACATAAAGGAAGATAAAAATAAAAAGAAAACTGACATGAGTGGTTGGTAGGGCTGGACAATTAATCACATTTGCAATATAAGGCCACACCAATAAAATTTGTTGGTTCTCGGATTTTTTCTGGAAAAATATGGAGCGAGCGAGCGAAATTCTGTTCTGTAAATTAGCACATTCACAGTTAATGTTCATTGAAGACATTTACTCCTGTGTTTAGGAACATAGATGTGGCCTAATTTATAAACTTAACTTTCACACCTCACAGCACACTTTTTGTCATGGAGGTTTTAGGCAATGTACAAATTCATAATTCTGTCATTCTATGTTATGTAAAGGTTTGACGGTTTATCATTTATTTAAAAGTTTGTGAATCTATGCACCAAGTAAGCTGGCTGTGGATTGAGGTATGACTAAGTCTAGGCTGCTGTAGCCTACGTTCAAACTCATTTTGTCACAGGGCATTAGAACGTCAAAATCGCATTGATTCACCAGGTAGCAATTATATTGTGACTCCGTGATCAGCACAACGGAGATGGATATTCATCAACGTGCAGTCACGTGAATCTAGAAAAGAGAAGGGTTTTTTGCATGAGAAAGAGAAGCGTGTGTGTGCGCGCGAGGATGTGAGTGTGTAGACACATGCTATTTGCTATTCATTTATTTATTGATTGATTTTGATGGCGAAACACTTTGAATGGGTTTTGTCGCCTCTCAATCAATGAAATATCAAACTCACCTCCACAGAGTTGCACAAGCATACTGCTCTCGGCACCGTGAGTAGCCTACAACTGCGCAAAGTTCTCATCCTCTTTAATTTCAATGCACTTGTCAAATGTTTTTCTCTTCTGATCAAATATTCTAATAATTGCAAACACTGGCCTAGCAGGATCCACCGGCATCTTTCCTCATACCATGTCTCTTGTCTCTTGCGCTCTGAAGTGAAAGGCACGATTTGATTGGTTTTCGACGTCACGTGAACGCGGCAATGCTTTTTTTCTGTGTTATAGCTATCAGCCACGGTGTTTTTTATGTTCGTGTGAGTTCGAATTCAATTTTATTTTTATTTCATTTTGCATTTTTTTCAAGCGGCGAATCCGAGAACCAACTAATTTTATTGGTGTGGCCTAATCTCAATTTTGAAAAGCGCAATTTCAAAATCGCAGAGGCGCACATTTTTTTTTGTTTTGTAACTGCATAGATTTAATGTATAGACTTGTTTGTTAGCTACACTCTATGTACGCACTATGTTAAACAAGGACTGGGGTTCAATGCAACAAGATATTCTCTTGAATAAATATATGTTGATTAATGAGTAGTTAATTTACCATTTTTAATTAGACATTGTGTACAAATATGCATATTAATGGGACATATTGGTGTCCAATTAATGGTGTTTATGGTGTTTATTGTGAAAAAATCGCAATCGCAATATTGGTTAAAAAAAACACAATTTAGATTTTTGCCAAAATCGCACAGCCCTAGTGGTTGGACAAATGATGTTGTACGGACTGCATCATGTCATGAAACATGTATTGATGTATATGATTTCTATAATGAAAAAATGCACAGATCACAATGAATGACTGAACAGCCTATCAAAAGAAGGTACGTACTGATTCACTGTTGCGCAACCTTGGCTTGATTGTGTGAGAACACTTAGCCTGGAACCAGTTTTACATATCTACATGACACTCACACAGCTCTACATGTATGTTAAGTGAAGGTGAATGGGACATTTCCTTTAAGTTTAATTTCTTAAGAAGCTAACCTGGCACACCTGGCTTTCCTAAAAACAGAAACCTAAAATTGACAAAACCCCTCCTTGCCCCGAAGAGATTAAACAAAGTTTGATTAATCAAGTCCATGTTGATGTAATATAAATAAATTTGAGGGTTCCTCTATAAAACTAAAAATAATACTGCATAGGGCTGGCATTTGTCTTAATATTTATATTGCAGTATAATTTCAAGCATAGATGGTATACGATACATATTGCAATAAATCCTTTATATAATATAATTTCAAATGTGCAGTATAGATCAGGAGACACAAGTTGCATTTTTCAACAAAACATATGAGTTATTTCATTTAAGATCAGAATGTTTTGGGTCAAAAATAATATTGAGGTAGACATTTCATTCGGGGATCACATAACAAGGCACTGTAGAGTTCTCATCACACTGCACACCTCAGAATTTTCTTTAGCGAGACGGCCACACTTGCTAAATCTACCATGGAAATTTTGTCAGATACAATAGAACATCGACAACTGGCAACAACATTGTAAGGAAAATACAAATAAGGCATATTTGGCATTAGGCTTAAGCAATCTAGGCCTAAAGCGAAGATCCTACAGTGGCAAAGTGCCGTTATATTCTTAATCATCATTTTTTTTTTATATAAACCTCCTCCTTAAGGCATATTGCATTCACGCCGACAACCAAAGTGCACTGAAAGTACCCAGATGAAGCACTGATAATGGCCAATAAGTTCAGTGGGACAGAGTGGACACTACTCACACTAAAATCCAACCAACAATAGTAAGAAAATAATTTGAATTATGTTTCATATACCAGGCCAGTTACAATCATGGACAGCAGTCATCAATCCATGCACTTGATTGAGTTGTTAATTTATAGAGCGGTTTCAGTTGTTGCCTTTGCTACTTAAAATGACAATGCAGACTATGGCAATAAGTAAACAAGTGTGAGTGCAAGTAGCTTTCCACTGTACCAAAGCATTGACACTGACATAAAGTTTGACTTGTCAATCTTAAGCATCTACAGTCATTACCAATTGTGAATGGCCGCGAGACTCACGTAAAACATGAGTCACGGCATTACGAGATGTGTCAGTGCAGCTACCGCCGCTAGGAGGCAGCACAAGACCTCTCTAATGATTAAAGACCTCTCTCTAAACATTCGGAGAGTCAAGCGGAGCAAGAGACGTTAGTTTACTTCCGTGTTCTATTTTTGCAATATGCAGTTTGGTCTGATATAGTAAAATTTTTATGCTACAATTACTTTACAATTTTGGACCCTATGGCTTAACAATCAGCCTGCGCCAAGTAGCAAATCTCCAGCTTTATTAGGAATTCTAACACAAAATACCGAGACATCATTTCCAAAGAGACACAGAAAACACGACTGTTCCTTGCCCACAAACACACATGAAAAACGGTCTGACTCCAGCTCTAACACCATGAATCAAGCCTGGATTCTATGAACTAGTTATACAACTAGTTAGCCTATATGTTCATTTGTGTTCTATTTTCGCAATATGTAGTTTGGTCTGTTATGTTTGAATAGGCCTACGTGAAGAAACTTCGTTTTACCTTCTTTTGAAGCCTCCGAATCCACCGAAAACTACATCCATTAATGAAGATTTAACTGTAGGTTAACTCAAAGTCCTTCTCCTATAAAAACGTCTCTGGCAGAATTTCACCTTCAGCTGAGTTAACGGTGCTGCGACAATATAGGCCTAAATGTGCCGAATGCGGTTTGACCTCTGCTCATATTGCGTTCAGTAATGCTGCTCCGGGCCAGTGGCATTTTTTATTGTAAGACAGGCATTTTTTTTATATTTTTTTATTTGAAGTTCTAAATGAGTACGTAGTTCATTTGTTGAGAGGCGCGTTGTAGCAGAATTGTATACCGAGTGACTGGAAGCAACGGCGGGCAGCAGGGCAAGCATCTCTTACCCTGTCCCATTTTGTTCGCAACAACTGCACATTGCAACCTTTGCCAGCTTTTTGCCCTCCCATCCAATTGTATTCTCACAAACGTGGATATTTTCATTTAGGCTACTGAGACAAAAGGCAAATAGGCTATATGTTCACAGCAAATGAACAATGGAATTATTACCGGACTTCCATAATGGAATTACTACCGGACTCCCTATGATTATATATCTTCAAATTTCTAGTTGGTTTCATGCTTTATACTGACAAAATATGTGACAAAGACCCCTTTTAGTCAATGCTGCTCAATTTTCAAGCAAGGGATGGAGAGCCAATAAAATTATTTGTTATAGTCAGTGCTTGAAGTGGGCCAGAACAACTTAATTGACTTAACAACGTGAACAATGTCACATTATTTGCATTGAGTCAAGGTATGTGGGAGATCAGGATAAACAAGAACATATGTTCAAGACGTTCCTGTGTTAGAATGGCATCTTATCTCACATAGCCTGCCTTTCCTGTAAATAGAAGCCTTTCATATACAGTATATGCAGGGTGTGGTGCACTGTTGCAGCACAAAACAAAGAATGTATGACATTCATATGATTAGAAAAAAATTAAAAGTAATCCAAAAAATATAATGACAGAATGGATAAATATGTTACTCTCTAAATAATGAAGCCTTTCCCAACACAAACTACTGTAAGCCAGCATTCACAAGATACCATGATCATGTAAAATAAAAAGTAAAAGTTGTGGCATAAGGAGATGTCAAGATGAAGGTTATCATCATAAATCACCTTATTTAAAGCCCTTACTATTCACTGCCGCCTCTATGCAGCTGTTAATTTATATACATTCTCCATACATGCGCCATGTTAGCAGCCTAATATTAATTAGATATTTATTTAACAATACTTAGTTCACAACGTAACAAAGAACAACAAACATAATTTACCTAAATTGCATTTTAAGACCAAGCTAAAGCTACTTTTTCTCATAACTATCATACATTTTACAGCCTGTGCCCTCTTTAAGTCATCACATTTGCAATCTTTGTTGAGTGATTCCACAAAGAGAATCCACAGAGTTTCCTTTGCCAAAGTAACAGAGCTCAGACAACAGAGGCTGTGGTCTCAAACATGTTCACAGCAATAACAACAGAAGACTATTATGAGTTTAAAGAAGTGTAACATGTGCACATACAATCACCTCTTTAATCTGATGTTCATGAATATTTCTCTCAGTCAGTATTTACCATCAAATATTTTGGTATGTTTGCTGTGAAGTACTGTAGCCTGTTTTTTGTTTTAAATAGTTAAATGGTGACTGAGATGACGCCTACCAAAACACCTAGCATCCAAAATACACACATTGATGATGCTTCTATATTGACCATTCAAGAAAATCGATTTCATTATATCAAATGACAAATCAATTAATTTGTAACTAAATGAATTCATCTTTAAAAGACGCAGCAAGAAATATTTTATGTTTGCTGAGAAATGGAATGTTACATGTCTGGTTGCACAGCTTGCAAAGAACATGGGTGTAACATCAGCATTCATTCAAATTTAATTTTTTTTTTTTTTTTGTTATTTGAAAATATGGTATTTAGACAACATGAACTAATTATTTTTAGGCAACTGAATGCATTATATTGCAGGATCTATTTTGACAGGATCTGCCAGGCATGACTTATAGTAGCATTTATATGTGATTCCGCTTGTTACAATAATAAGGCACAGTGACCTGCAGTGACAGTAATATGCCATCCTACTGTGATTTCAGATTTCTGATTTCAGACTGTGCAAACATGGGCCTTCGACTTTCTCCCTGCTCACACCTGTTGCATCTGAGTGCTCTTCTGCTACTGGCTAACATCAACCCAGCACTCTGTGCATGTCGGAGGGGTAACCAGGATGAATGTATCGATGCTCCCTTCGTTCCAGGGCATGACCTGGTGGGTGAGGGCTTCGATGTAGTGAAGATGCAGTGCAAGAAGGCCTACACCATCGATGTGCAGACATATCTGGGAGATGATAACACCTGCCAGCTGTGTGAGAATGATGAAATGGACAACAAGTTTCAGAAGCATCCGCTGTCTGTCGTAGACTGGCGCTCAATTTCAAACACCAAGTTCTCCTTCAACAGTCGCATCTATGAGTCTGCTACTGAGCTTTTAAGGAGCACCACCTCAGGTCAAAAATGACTGGAAACTGGGGCTTGACTTGGAAAAAACTGGTGTGAAAGCAAAGCTAGAGTTGGGAATGGTAAAAGACTGTTTATCAGCCCAGTTATCCCTAGCTATTCCCCTGATCCTCTAGTAAGCCCAAAAGCAGAAGTATGCTCCTCAATATCAAACAGCAACAACAAGAAAATGACTAGCACCTATTCATATGTTCACCAAATGACAGAAATGGATCCTGGCAGTGTGTGGGTTGGTGGTCTCTCGTCATCCTTTAACGACTCCACATGGTTCAGTATCTGGATGGACCAGCTGAAGGAAGATCCAGGTGTAGTGAGCTATTCCCTGACATCGCTGCCCATGCTGATTAGCGATGAAGTCATCAAAGGCAATGTGAAGACTGCCATCCAGGGATTCCATTAACCGACAAATGTCCGTCATTTTGACGGATTTTACCATTACCAATAATAAAAATTACAATAAAACACAAAATTTAAATAATAGGCAAGTGGTGAGTTTCTTACTCTACATAAGCTTCATTGCCGTCACCAACTTTAAATCTGAGCCGACGTTACGGCTGTCAGTGGGCTACTCATCTAGCTACATTATAGACTGTGCAAGGCTGTTCAGCGCATGTCGCACTCCAGCCAACGCTCTGACTTAAAACCGTTAGCAGTCTGATGTAGGCTACAGTATTAATGTTTTCCTTATCAATTATCTGAAGAAACAAGTCATTTTGCTATTTAAAAGAGAGTTTGTGTCACTTCCCTGTCTCCTACTTCGTGTTATAAGTTTCTTGTTTAAGTTAAGTCACTTTATTGTCAATTTCTCTACATATACTGGACATATAGGGGAATTGAAATTACGTTTCTAGCAATCCCACAGTGATGCGCACGGTCAGGAGAGGCTCCACGCGCCGCCTACCCATTCACACACAGTCATACACCAGTGGAGGGGATTACTAGCCTAATTTAGTTTTATTAACCCCCCACTATCACACATCCTGCGAAAAAATCTGGCCGTTCGTAACTTTGACAAATGATGAATCATAAATTTAGGTAGCCTACTGGTACGTTAACATCTCCTCCATCCAGCCAGTGGTGAACGTCACTTGCTAGCCTAGATGACCTGATGAATGAGCCTGGTGAGGCGGAGAAGAGTCATTAGTAGGGGTGGGCAATATAGACGATATATACCGTATGCAATATGAATTTGGCCAATGATAGAGATTTTGGGTCATATCGGCATACCGTGATAGGCTCATTGCGTCTCCACAACCATGTGAAAAAATGTTGACCTGTAGCTTCACCTTATTGATAGCACCTTTTCATTCTTACAACAAAACTGTGTAAGAGCCTATAAATTGAACTGCCTGACACAAATGCAGCTTACCAGTTTACCTCTGTGTGAATTTGAGAGTCCAATATAAACACCTCCGAACGATGATTAAACAGCTGTTGTACATATTGACTTTATGCTATGGTAACCATTAAGAAACTGTTATGCTGTAAGTTACATACCAAAGTATACCGTGATGTATATCACCTACCGTCTATGGTTCAAAATATATTGCAATATAAATTTTAGACTATATCGCCCACCCCTAGTCATTAGGCCTACAAGACGGCAGATTCTGTGCCTTATCACACACTCTCGCAGCCAGACGCGCAGGCAGAGCCTCTTGCCGTCTTATCATCGCTTCCCTGGGATAAATGTTTCTCGACTTTAGAGTTTAGGCTGAAGTGGCGCTGGTTATTCCAGTATCCAGTGTCGCAGCTGAGCGCGGGTTCAGCCTTCAAAATAACGTTAAAACCGCCATGAGAAGTCGTCTGTCAGAGGCAAAGACGCAACATTTAATGACAATTGCCTCGGCGGCAGTCTCCATTGACTCGTTTGATTATGCGCAAGCGAGTTCCAAATGTAGATCCATGCGGGCCAGAAGGAAGATTTGAGCTACAAAAGGACAATTCAGATTTTAACTTCAACCTTCTAAGTGTTGTTCATATTTCACTTCAATCGTTCTAAATACAATTATCTTCGTTTGGCTACGTAATCAAATAACATTGTTCATATGCCCGTTAAGGCACAACAGCTGCAATGTTTTCGCAGCGTAAAAAAATTAGTTCACAAGTGACCAAATGTCAGAATCTCTGTTCACCTTTTTACTTAAAAAGTTTATAAATAAATGGTTAGTTAATACACTCTTGTTATCTGAATTATTTCTGAATTTTTTAAAATGAAAATGTGTCAATAAAAAGAAGAGTTATTAAATATAAGCATTAGGCCGGCTATTGTCTATAATAACAGCATTAAAAAGTTTAAATACAATGACGGATAATAATGGACAATGACGGAATTTTTACGACCCTGTCCGTCAAAATGACGGACAATGAAAAAGTCTAACGCAACCACTGCTGCCATCCAAGAGTACCTGATGGTAAATCCTATCTCCTCCATGTCGGAGAGCTACAGCTGCAAGTGAGGCAATTGCTGCCCAAAGCAGACCCATAAAGGGAAGCTGAGGGTCAACCTGAGGGCCACAGGTCTCAAAGGTGACCATACGTGGTGGTGGCATGGTGTTACCGATGCATTCGCTACTGTTTAATATGGTGGATTAAAGAAGACAACCAAAGTTGTGTCCAATAATCCTAACTGGCAGCCGCTGTATTTTGATGATGTGTACACAATCAATCGGCAAGTGAGAGTTACTGTGTATGATAATGACTGGTGGAGAAATTAAAGGCTGGGATCCTATAACATTAATGTTGCTTCCGGATCAAGCACAAAGACAATAAAATGCTTTGGTTCCAGCACAGTCACGCTATCCTACACTCTTACGTGTGCCGATTACCTCACTGGAGAACAGTGCAATGAGTATCAGCCAAAACAGCCTAATTAGCCTTAGTGTAAAGTTAGTTCTGGAGGGCGGCGTCTAGACATTGCACGCAGGTCGGTTGTATAAAACATGGAAGGTTTATTAAAATACTTCTGAAACATACAACATTAGGAGGCTGCTCATGCTCTAGCTCTGTAAAACTCCAACGCGCTCTCCGCTCTCTGAATCTCAACTTTTAACATCTGCCCCTTCCTAAGCTGCTCTCTATTCAAAACAAAAGTCCCGGTATCTTCCCAGTACCAAAATAAGAGTTTATATTTCCAGTGTTAAATAATACTCCCCTACCCCTAAAGAAATGTCCACATTTCAAAGAACCAATGGAAAACACTGGTACAGAAAATAAACAAACACAACATACATTACTCAGATAGAAAAAAAAAACGTAATTCCCGGTATAACATCAGAGTAAATGAACCGGCAATAACATAAGAAAACATTCTCTGAAGCTAAGTCTGGCCCAAAATAAGGGACATTGCAAAATAATAATAATAATAATTAGAATATTGTTAAAGAACACAGTGGGCTTAACATGAAACCAGTGTTTAACAAGTGTCCCCTATGATAATTCAAAGTCCTGAAGACGAGAGGGCAACCGCCGTGTCCGGCTGGGGAGTGAACGAGTGGCCACCCCTCTGCGTGGTGGTGAAGGGGAATCTGCAGATGGCATGGGACTGGGTGGTGATGAGGGCCCAGTGACCGAGGCCATGTCATCAGTAGGTGCATGTTGAAGGTGTTGTATTGTAGATGGACATGAGGGGGACTGTCGGGGAAATGTTGGTGTGGCGGGCAAAGTAGGGCATGGCAAAAACCCAGAGAGGGTGGTCAGGGGTACCTGGTGTTTATTGGATGGTGTGATATGTTGTATGGACCGTGAGGGATCCCTAATGAATAATTTGGTGCGATTGTAGTGGACAATTTTGTGTTTAGCACCCGAGCGGGAAAGATCACACACTAAAAAGGTGACAGGCGGGGAGTCATCAGAAGGAGCCAGAGGCTGTATGACTTTAATGGACCAATCCACCGTGGGGCTATTTTATTTCGTTTATGGGCTGGATCATCTACTAAAATCAGATCCCCTGCTTGATATGGGATGTATTTCATGTGACGGTCATAGTAATGACGCTGTTGTTCCTGAGCTTTGTCTCTAAAAGCAGTAGCTTGTAAGCACTGGAGAGACGCTGCCGTAGCTGTTGAGCATATGCAGCCACGATCCCCCCGGTGGCTAGAGTGTGGTGGGTTGCAGGTGTCAACAAACTGTATAACGGCATTTGCGCTTCACGCCCATGGGCTGAGAGAAAGGGTGTAAATCCGGTGCTTGTGTGTGTAGTTGTATTATAAGCAAGTGCAATCTGAGGAAAATTATCATGCCACTCTCGTCCAACCTCCAAAATATATTTGGCAAGCTCCTCTTTTAGTGTGCGATTATAACGCTCTACTGCTCCATCACACTGAGCATGATAAGGCAAAGTGCGAAGCTTATGGATGGACAAGAGAGTGCAAAGCTGTTTCACAAGATCTGATTCAAACTGTCTGCCTTGGTCCAAGTGCAGCGATTCAGGAACCCCGTGCTGTGGTATGTACTGCTCGAAAATGCTGTGTGCCACTGAGACAGCTGTCTGATCTTTCAAAGGGTATAGGTTAACAAACTTTGTATACAAGTCTATCATAACCAGAACATAACGGTAACCTTTGGATGACATGGGCAACTCTGTTATGTCTGGTATGTCTGGAATGGGCGGTCAGGGGAGAGACACAAGGGGCGCCTGAGGGTGAGGCACAGGGGAGCGCCGTGAGTGTAATGCTTTAAGAGGTCAGCAGACATATATGGCCAATAAAAATTACGCTGGGCCCTGTCCAATGACTAGGCAAAGCCGTAGTGACTAGCACCTGGATGCCCGTGAACATAGTGCAAGATGTCAGGAATGAGAGGGGTAGGGATCACTACTTGCTCTGTTCCCAAAGCGGAAGGTGAACTTCGAATTAACACTAAGACAACTAAACTGAGACCACATTTTTCTAAGGTACGGAGAGGCCCTATGTAGCCTCCACAATGGTGGACAGTGGCCCGTCGTAACCCAATATAGGACCACAGCAAGGTCTGGGTCTTCCTGTTGTTGCTGTGCAATGTTCCACTCAGTCTGGATTTGTACATGATTACTGGGCACATATTTCCAGGTAGGGCCTGATGTCTCGTTAATATCCACTGTTTGTGTAGCCTGATCTAAAGACTGCGTATCTGTGGCCTTAGTAGGACAATGACTGTTATTAAGCTCAAGAGATGGGCAGCGAGACATAGCGTCTGGTTCAGGCTCAACACCCTTGCTGGAGACCCAATGACCAAGGAATGTAACCGAGGAAAGGGCAAGGTGACATTTAGAGGGCTTTCGTTTCAAGCCTGCAGAACGAAAGCGCTGAAAGACCTCTTTTATGTGCTGAAAGTGTTATTTAACATCCTTACTATACACTATGATGACGTCTAAATATATTAAACAAATGCTCCAATGTAAGCCACGAAGCACAAGCTCCATCAAGCGCTGAGAACTAGGGGGGGCATTGGGAAGGCCCATTGGCATCATACAGAACTGGTATAGACCAGCACCTGTAGAGAATGCCGTTTTCTGTTTATCAGCAGGGTTAAGAGGGATCTGCCAATACCCAGCCGTTAGGTCAATTGTGCTAAAAATGTTAGCTCCAGCCAGTCTATCCAACGTATCATCAACTCGAGGAAGAGGATGTGAATCCTTGATAGTAACTGCATTTAAGCGACGAAAGCCCACACAAAACCGATGGGTTCCATCTTTCTTCTTAACTAGGACCACAGGCGCTGACCATGGACTGCAAGATTCTTCAATCACTCCATGCTCCAAGAGCTTTGACATCTCTTGTTGCATGATAGCCTGGGTCACAGGGGATGTTCTATATGAGCAATTTAATCGGTCAGCATCGCCAGTATTGATGTTACGTGTGACTAGATTAGTTTGGCCATAGTCATGAGCGTGAGCACTAAATATGTCAGCAAACTCCTTTAGGAGATGCTGGAGTTGTGACCGCTCTTCTTAAGATAAACATGTGTCATCCAAAGACACCCATGGTGTTGGACAATTTAATTTGTCATTAGCGGTGACTGAAGACACCACTGCATATTCATCATATGGGCGATCCATAACTGTAAAAACCTGACCTAAGGGGCACCGACCGTTGAGACGAACACTTTGAAACTCTACGAAAACTTTGACAATCCCCTTCCCATTGTGCATAGATGTTAATGTTCTAGCAACAGCCAAATTCACTGTGGGAGCTATATGTAGTTCCAATAAACCAAAATATGCTTCCAAGTGCATAGTGGGGACAGTACTACCAACAACGGACACAGGTATGGCCATTTCTGACAGGTGGGACAGTTACGGCAGAGAGTGTTACAGCTGCCACTTGGACGGGGATAAGGGACTGGGGCAGTGAAAGGGGCACTTCAGTGTTGTACAGTTGTAGGGATGCCCTGAGCAGATTCACTGTCGCATGATGTGCTGTGAGGAAGTCCCATCCCAAAATTACTGGATGGCTAGCTTAGCGGACAACATGAAAGACATGAGGTAAAGTGACATCACCCATCACCTAAAATGTCTAAAAAGTGTCCAGTGACTGAGGCCAGGGTAAATAATTTACAAATAGGCTGTGTGGCCAAAGCTGGTATGGATCTACGACAATCATCTGAGAGCAAAGAAAGGCCAGATCCTGTGTCTACTAAAGCATGCAACTCCGTAGCTGATATGGTCAGGGGAAGGGGAAATATTTTCAGAAGTAGGTGTCTTAGTGTGGACCATTGGTGGAGCATAAGCGGCCATGCGGTCCTAATAGTTTCCCTGATCTCTTGTGCCTGTTGAAAAGTGAACATGTTGTGTGGGAGATCTATGGTGATTCTGGGAATGTGTATCTTGTTTGTAGTGAGGATTGGGAGAGGGTGAGCGAACACCTCGAGAGTGTGTTGCATGACTATATAACATAAGAAGGGCGATCAATGGAACATGAGTGACGCTCCCGTGAAGGAGAACGACTGGGGGAATCCGTGTAATAGGATCTTGTGGATGTGTAGTGGTCAGTATGGTAAGGGTGGCCATGGGCAGACTCACGGACATAGGCAGGAGAGATGCTACGACAATGGAAGCAGGCGCCATCACTGCAGGGGGGTTGGTAAGTGGGAGAGCGGGCCTGCCATCGCCCAGGAGACTGTCGCCAATAAGGAGACTGGTCATCATGTGAAGAGGGCTGACGCGAAGATGGGTAGGATGCCGCACAGCTGGCTGATGAACATCGTGGAGGGTGGTTAACTGGATGGATGGCGTGGTCAGCTGCAGCACAAGCGTGACGCTGTGGAGGTAGGATCCCTGAAACCTCTGGAGACCTCTGAAAAGGCTGGAGAGCTGCTGTGAAAGCTGATGTAGCCGGTCCTCAGATGTCTTTGTTTGAGAGTAATGCCTTAAAATCAGCGCAGAGTTCAGCAATAGCAGCTGTCAGTTCAGCAATAGGCGTTGAAGGACTAGATGAGGCATTATAGTCAACAGTCACTGGCATAATGGAGGTGGGAGAGGCTTTACTAAGAGCTAACTGACCTCTCTCACACTGTATTGCAATTTTAAGAGCAGCCTCCAGAGTGAAAGCTCCGTGCTCATGGATTTTGAGCTGAAGTGATGAATCCAATCCAGTCACAAAACGCCTAAAGACTTCAGAGCTTTTGGCTGGTGCATCCTACTGTAGTTAGGAAAAGCTTCAGCTACCAAGGTGGTTAGTTTACTGCTGACATAAACTGCTAGGGGCTCTTGAGGCTTGCGTGGGTGTGTTGCGCGGGTCAACCCATAACCAGCGGATATATGATTTCCCGCTCCTCTCGATGCTGAGAAGAGCGGTGCTTTGCGTTCCTGCATCCAGCGTTTCGAGCGAGTGCACGTTCAGTTCAGCAGGTGGCGTGCTGGAAGCGCGTCGAAATAGGTTAAACCATGGCCCAGTGGATTTTATTACTTTCCTTCACAGTGCTTCCAAACAGACGTCATAAAGTCGGCCAATATTTTCAATTTGGTAGCTTAGATTGTTGAAATGTCATGGCTTTTTTGGCTTTGTTATGCCATGATAATGTTACAGCTTGGAACAACTTGGTTTTTTTTTTCATACACACTTGTGTCTTGTTGGCCTACAGGAGAAGTGTGTTTCGTTTTTGGCAATCCTTTAATAAAAACGACAAATCGATCGTTTTTGGCGTTGTTTCATGCATAGGCTAATTAATCCTTCATGAAGTTGTATCATTATCTATAAGGCGCAAATCATTGTCATTTGGATACCATTGTTCCAAATTAGTCCTCTCAACTTAACTGGTAGCTAGGTTCCGCGACACACTGGCGTTTTTTTTTTTCATCGGGTCGGGTCGGATTTGGGTCACGGTTCGACCATTTTTTTTGCGGGTCGGGCGGGGCGGTTTGGATCTCCTGATGGGTCGGGTTGGGTCGGGTTTTGTTTGCCCAACTTGTCCAGATTATTGTGAAGCTTGTAGGCTGTATGGGCTGTGAATGCTATATCAAAAGAATTTTATACATCTTGAATATACAATACAGTAGCACCACTTGGCCCATGGTGAACCACTGCTCCATCTCACTATATATAGTATACTACCCATTTGCCTTAAAAATCTATCGAAACAGGTAATTTGTTAGAAAAACCAGATAGCAAAGACGTGGCAACAGTGTTATAATTGTTACAAAATAACTACCTCAGAGTGGCAAAGTCCACTTCATGTTGTGGCCTTTTTACCACTGTGTAATAAAGTATTATTTTCTGATGCGAATGCTGATTCATTTATTATCCCTTACATAATGCAATATGAATTTTATAGAATATTAAAAGCCATTGAAATCAGCATGGATGGCACTATGACAGATCCTTCCATTGTTTTATGTGATCACATCCTTAACTTAATAATGTCACATTACGTTCCTACTGAATGTGGGGCAGCAGGATACATGAGAATTTTTACACCGTGATGATGGAATCGCGAGTAATCCACTTGTAATGGTGAGGCTCTTGACAATGAAAGTAAATTCGAAACAAGGCAAGTAGAACATGCAAAATACCAAAGAAATATAAAGTTTAAGTGATATGAAGTCAAATATCTTTTTTTTTTTTTACTGCTCGGCCCATATCCATGGATCAGTGGCCCATTCAACTGGGTTGGTCCAAACACACTGGGTCTGTGATGTGCGATGTCAGCATCTTTAGAAATGCTAGGTGTGTGCAGAGAAATTGCGCAAAAAAGAAACCCTCTATTCATACCTTGTTACCACTCAGTGTGCAGCACCAGTACACAGGCTCAGGTCCCGAAGAGCTTAGGAAGCTGGGGCTGGAGATGGAGCACTGTCCATGGCTGAAGCCTCAAAAGTTCCATCTGCAAAAGATCAGGCTCATTTGCCCTATTAAGTTGAACAAATACTTTAGAAGAAACTCTTAGGAGAGTTAGGAAATTAACTTATTGTCTGCCATAGGCTACTGTAAGGACAACAACCATTTATGTCACTTGGCCATGTGCGCAGAAAGGTGTATTTGATAAACAACAGATTTTACTGAGCAGCAGCACCAACAAAGGTTCAATGTTAGGCCACAGTGGCCAAAGCCATTTAATCTAAATGTAGACTACTGTATTTATCAAACCAGCGTGAGTAAAATCTAAAATGACATAGACCAAATCAGCATCCTTGTGCTGCTATGAAACAGTTTGTTGACGCAAATTTGGACTGGTGCATTTTTTGGGGCCAGACAACCAAAAACCCGGGAAAACCGGGATGGGTGGCAGGTCGGCTAGAAGGACTTTGGTTTAACGTTAGGACAAGGCTACTGAATCAGCCACCTGGGTTTTAGGGGCAGAAAGAAGCAGTTTCAGTGTAAAACTGCAAGTTTAGATTAAAATCCAACTAACAAATAAATATCAGGGTCCAAATATTCACAAAAGTGAGACCTCGTGCTGATTACGGCTACTTCAGTAGGCTAAGGCTACAATACCATATGAATGGCTTTTTTTTTTTTTTTTTTGCTTTTTTCCCCCACTGAAATCTGCATTAGCCACACATAAAAGCATTGTTGGCAGAATACGAACCGACTGTTTGAAGATCGTACTTGCGAAAAGTATCACGACCACACACAAACACACAAGAGGTCCCTATTTGAAATTTACATCCAGGGAGTTGGTCAAGCTGCGTTTAAAATCCACGCTGTACCTTTAAGAAATGAAAATCTACTGCCTTCTGGGTAATGTCTTTCTATTTCATAGCCAAACATACAAGTCTCGTGATAAAGACAGGGACGAGATAGATTGCACTGAGTGCACAAATTTCTGTGATCGGCTTCAAATATCATTCATGGGAAGTCTTTTTTCAGTTTCAAAATGATGCGAGGAAAAACAATAATAGTCACTGGGGCTAACAGTGGCATAGGAAAGGCTACAACTGTTGAACTGCTAAAGCAGCAGGGACGTGTTATCATGGCTTGTCGCGACCAAGTTAGGGCTGAGGAGGCTGTTCTGGAAATCATAAAGGAGGCTGGTCAGGAAAACGGAGAGGTGTTGATCAAGCACCTGGATCTTGCGTCTCTCAGATCAGTACATACCTTCTGCGAAGAGATCATTAAGGTATTTCGTTGCGTACAGTCACATTGGAAAGGCGAAACACATCAGTTGCCGTTTGCCCTGACAAACGTCGCATTGATGAACTGAACACCAATTCACTGACTGTAAATAACTCATTGCTCCACTCCAAACATATCCCTAGGGGCGCCCACATGTCCTTCTAGTTATTCCGAAATAAATTGCATTCTGGGACACTTTAGGCTAGACTTAGCAGAGTGGCTTAACACATACATTGTGTTAAACAGGAGTGACATAAGCATTTATCGGCAGGCCGTTTTGGTTTACTTGCTGTCTTCAAATGATGAAGAGCAGGGCCAAACTGGATATGCCAACTAGGCCAGACGGGTCCTCAAACAGTAGCCTGAAACAAAAAATGTTAAAGCACTATTCCATAATCCTGCCTTGACATAGTCATAGTCTAGACCTCTAATGAAACCTGTGTGCAGTTATAGACAAAACCACATATCTATTTGGGGGAGTAGGCCAAAATAAGGATTATAAGAAAAAAAAAAGCACTCTGGAGTTGAGAGCTGGTAATGTTAATGAACAAGGAATACTGTACATTCAACATGATATGAACATCAGTCAGTTTGCTTACATGTCTTTTTTGACACCAAATGCATATTAGGTCCTCTGACTTGTTTTTATCAATTAGGAAGAAGTAAGGATTGATGTACTGATTAACAACGCTGGAATCTACCAGTGTCCATACACCAAGACAGAAGATGGCTTTGAGATGCAGTTTGGGGTGAATCACCTCGGTCACTTCCTTCTCACCCACCTTCTTTTGGACCTACTTAGGAAGTCTGCCCCAAGCCGTGTCATTGTGGTCTCTTCTAAACTGTACAAATATGGCGAGATCAATTTTGAAGATCTGAACAGTGAACAGAGCTATGACAAGGCCTTTGCATATGCCCGAAGCAAGCTGGCAAATCTACTTTTCACTTATGAACTAGCACAGCGTCTGGTTGATACAGGGGTTACTATCAACGCCCTTACTCCAGGGATTGTGAGGACAAATCTGGGGAGGCACGTGCACATTCCCCTTTTAGCCAAACCACTCTTTAACCTGGCCTCCAGGGCCTTCTTCAAGACTCCTCAGGAAGGAGCACACACATCGGTGTACCTAGCCTGCTCCCCTGATGTGGAAGGTGTCCAAGGGAAATGCTTTGCCAACTGTCAGCCACAAAAGCTGCTGCCAAAGGCTACAGATGAGGACATTGCCAAGAAGCTGTGGGACATCAGCGAAGTTATGGTCAGAATAACAACATGAAATCCTTAAAATTGTGTGTGTGCGCGTGTGTGTGTCTGCAGCCGTGCATTTGGCAATGTTGGAAAAGCATGTAGTGGTTTGACTCAGGATGTCAGAATGTTCCATTAAAAGTGAACGGGAGAGGACTTACACAGACAACCAATAAGAATGCTTATTAGAACCCCAAACACGGCTGTAGCATCACAATTTAATAGTTCAAAGGTTGATCTGTTACTGACACCTGTAAATGATAGAAGATGTTGGGAATGATTTCCAGGTTTTGCCGGTTGAAGAGAGTGATATTGAGTGAAAAGAGTGATATTTAATGAAATCACAATTAACTTTTAATATTTCACTCTATAATCATTTGGACTGAAACATTGTTGATGAATAAGGCTGTGTCCTGTGTTTTTATTTATTTTTTGGTAATACACATTATTCATCAAGTAATTTGAAACCAGTGAGTCTAAACTTTATTACTAGTTAATATGGTAGAATAAAGGAATTATTTGCTTTACTCAGTGATTGTTGACTTCTGTTGACAGTTCACATACTGTACCTTGCACCTTAATATCACAAATAAGCGCAGTTAAAAAATGAAACTGCTTATTATTAGGCTTATTTGCAGACTGATTTTGGTGAAGCTGCTGCAAACTATTTTTTCAAAGTTCACTTGGACTCTAATTAACCATGCTGGTAGTTGTTACTGTACCATGGTTGCGTACACAGTGCAAAGAGCTATTAGTGGGGAATGTTTCCCCTCTGTATTAGCAGTAGATTAAGTATCCTTTTCAAAATGGTAGCAACCTTCCCCAAAGCATTTGTAATGCATTTACCACCTGCAACTGTCATTAGTGTGTTTACTGGATCATTTGGAGGGTGCACTGACTAGCCACAAAACATTTAAGATCCGAGGCAGGATTAATTAATCTGATCCAGGCTTGCCATAGAGTAAGGGAGGTCTCGGTGCATTCACTGTGAAAGCCAAAGCCTGTTTGTTTTACAAATAAAGAAAATGACCAAAATTAGGAGAGTTAAGACCTCTAATGATGCGTTCTGCAATGATGCCACATGAGCGGAGAATGCTACAATTACTTATCGTGTGAGCTTTCAGGAGGGTAGACTACCCCCATCAACAAACAGAGCCAGTTTCTTTCCATATTATGAATACTTAGAAGCTCCTTTTTCATTTCAGTCTTTGTTCTTTCCTGCTGGTTTTTGTCATGAATGTTTATCAAACTGAATACAGCTTTAATTTTCATCTTGAGATTAGAATTTTCCCAAAAATGCCCCCACTGTGTGGCACAGTACATTTACAAAACAAGTGCCTGGTAAATGTAAAGGTATTGTCACTGTTTTTAATGTGTCAACTCAGAAATAATAGCTTCAAACAAATAATAACCAAGTAGACTGCTCTGATATATAATGACTTAATCTAACATGTCTAGCACTTTTATAGTCACCATTACTCAACCACTGTGTGTTGATTTTTACTGACATTTTTTACATTGATAAAATGATTCAATCTTGCCATTTTTCAAATGGCACTAAAAATTTAATTTTGAATCCATTCTCAGAACACCCAATGTTATAAATCGCGTAAGGATCACCGATTTCATTCTCTGAATATTTAGTTTCTCCCTCTCCTAGACAGCATTATTTTTCCTAATTTGTGTGTATATACTAAATGTGGCCTCCAAGTAAAGCAAAGAACTTCCATTAAGTTTATCGTCCTGTGCGTTTGTTTTACATCAGAAAAGGCATGTGGAAATTGGAGTGTCTGACGGATTCAGAGAAAGTCTTTCAGGAGATCAAGTTTTATTGACCTAAAGCGTCTTGAAAAGTTTTGCCAACATATCACAATTGTTAATTCACATGGGTTTAGTGGATTGATGTAAAGTTCTCAACAGAGTTTTACCTGATTCTCTTTGTAGTCATGCAAGGAGGATTGTTTTGACATGTTTGATGTGCTGTGTCAAGGTGCTCTGGTCCAAATGCAAACAATACCAGAGACATGCCAAGAGGTGGAAATCCAGGAATCAACACAGATAAATGAATATTAAGAGTAAACAACTCTGTTGGGCTGTATTTATTCAGTGTATTTATTCAATGGCAGAGATGTATTCCTCTGTATGTTGTCAGGTATTCTGATTGAGAACACATTGCATTTTACAACAGTTTGGCCATGATAGCTTTTGAGCACAGGCCCTTTTAACATCCTTCCAAGAGGTAGCGTGCTATATTTTGACATACTCTTCAAAACAAAATGGATTTTTCTCAGGCTTTAAAGAAGCAATTGGGTCCGTGGCAAGGATAAGAAAACATCCAGTCATTATTTTGGTCCACATTTTTCAGCATCATTCAATTTTTATGTGGCATTCACACATGGAAGTGATTGTATTGAATCAGAGGCTGAATCATTTTCATGGGAAGTGTGCTTTTGCCAAAGTATGAGATTTGACTGATCCCAAAAGTGTAACTGATAAGTTGTGATTTACTGGGGTGGTTTACACTGAAGGTTGCCTCTTGCAGTTGCACCACTTGCACTCACTCTTTACTTTGGCTGGAGTACCTTCTTTACTAAGTTCACACAGTAGTACCATGTTAACAATTCTTACGAGGATGGTAACATATATATTTATTCATAGGTTAAACACATTTAAAAATACTGAAGCTGTTGAAGTTGCGACATTATGACATTTTAGCAACAATTATTTTGTGTAATCTTGCTATCAAGGGACAAGGACATAATTTCAGACAATCTTTTATTTATGTCAAGGAATATGCTTTTATTATTATTGATTAACAAGAGTTAGAAAGAGCGAAGAAATTGTTAAAATAGCAAAATATAAAGTAAAACAGTGGAACTTAACGTACGCCTTAAAATTAGAATAAATATGTCATTACTGCATTTCAATTAGCCCATGAGCTTTTGTGTTTTTAAAGACCAAGTCCTATCATTCATTCATCTCGTCAATCAGATGAAAAACAAATTATCTAACAAATCACACGCCTGTGTTAAATTCCTATGTTGCTTTAGAAAAAATTAAATGAAAATGATGTCCTAGCTATAATAAAAGCAAACAAGAAACACTCAACGCCAGCTCATTAGAAGCCTTCCTGCTTCAATTGAATTGCAAAAGTTCCCCAAGGGCTTGATTTATGATGATTTATTCAACGTAAGAGTTTCACACTGACTCTATAGGAAACAGAGCGAACTCATTATATTGTCAAAGCACATATGGGAGAGTCTGCATTTCCTCCTATGACCAACACAACCACAGAATGCCCTCCTAAATATTGGTATGAGGGGTTGCAAATGGTAATGCTCAAAATATTTTATTTCTTCAAGCGAGCACCCATGTCCTTATCATGCTGATTGTGAGGCTGCCTTTTGAATTGATGGTGTCATGTATCGCGCATGTGGACTTTGTGCTTTGTCATTGAGAGCATTCTTTGACTTTTCACAGAGACGCCATGCATCACATAGCCTTCCATTGCCTTCCACATCCTTCCTGTGTTGTACTAATCAGTGTGACAGTTGGAGTCACCATGGCCAGTGACATGTTACTCAAGGCATTTGGCCTGGCAATGATAAATGCCAAAGTGAGACTACTCCGTGCACTTTTGCAAACTTGGACACAAAACAGGGCACCCCATCAAAACACATGATGCTAAACATGACTTTTGTAGATGTGAGAATGGTATTCTCAGCAGACTGTGGTGGTGATGACCACAGAAGAAATCTGCTCAGTACACATTTAGAGCACCAACGGCTGATGAACACAAGTGACCCTGACAATTTGTCACATCAATCATTTGCGGGGGTCAGATGTGCAAACTTCAGCTCATCACCAAGGAAAGGGCTGCATTTGCATAACACTTGTGTGATATACATACTGGTATATTTTTTTTATAATTGTTTTACTCCTTCTGTACATCTAGAAGGAAAAACATGATTTTATCTGAAACAGTCGACTGCTTTGCTTGTAGAAGACTCCACTGTTTTTGTTGTGTAGTTGATCAATCAAGTAATGACAGAGAAACGTGCAACGTTGTGTGATGTGTGATGTACTCTGCACTAGGCAATCTCAACTTTCTGAAGTCATCCCTTTGGATCGGACAGCCCTGGCAGTTGTTCAGTGTTGGATCCCTGCCCACACGTTTTCTGCCCATCGCCAGGTTCAGAGCATGTTTCATTTAGCCTATGAATCACTGCATAGAAACACAGGATGGTGGTTAGAACGTCTACAAGTAAAAATTGATTTCAGACTTGGATGAACACAGTTATGGGAGAGAGGAAAATAATTGTGGATAAACTGGAGGTGGAGAGATTGTTTCTGTAAGTATGCCAGTAATTGTAATGTTTTCTTCAGCAAAGAGAGCTGGCATGGGATGGCATATGAAAAACTTTCGCAACAGGAACATTGATAAAACCAGGTGTAAAGACCCCCGCAGTTGTAAAAAATGATTGCACTATCCTCCCTCATTTTTCTAGTCACTATGTCGGCGATGTGTCTTGGAGGAGATCAAAAGCCGAGCTGTCTGGTTGGTTGCTGGGATCTTGAAGGCGCAACCTGCAGCTTCTCCTCCCTGTTCACTGTGATTAATGTGTCTATTATTTATCTCTGCCTTTCAGCATCTTTCTTAATACAGCCTGGCTGAGTGCCAAGCCTACCACGAGCAGAAGGAAAACAGCGGCGTTATTTTGCTTGGCTGCTGGCTCTGCGCACATCTCCGAAACCCGTCGGAGAGCGGCAAAGATCTCCCCTGAACTTTTCAACTTTTCTCTGTGTTCACGACAAATTATCCTCCGTCCTCATTTCTCATGATGTTATTGCACTGCTGCAGTGGGCAGCCATTAATAAAGAGGCGGTTGAGAGTGGAGACCTCGGAGAGTGATAAGGCCATAAAACTCAGATCGGGAGAGATATAGAATAACACATCTTCCGAGCAAGCAGCCTGCCTTCGGCTGGGGGCGTAATGTAACTGCGTGTTTGTGGCTGTCAGTCTGTGGCCAGGTTCAGCCCAGCCCAGCCATGCCTTGCCTCTCTTCACATTGCTGTTTTTGAATATCAGATTGCCTCTGAGTGTGCCACCGGGCGAGCACAGTTTACACAGAGAGAGGAAGTTCTGTACTCAAGAGGGGAGGGGGGGGGTGGGTCTTATTTACTTTCAGCTGTGGTTGAAGTTGCACCCCCTCATCATTGTTGTTAGGGTGGGTGAGGAGAGGTAGGGGGCGATGGGCTCCCAGCACTGAGATGGTTCAGGCGCATATGATAACAGCCTCAAATGTTCAACAGTGGCTCCAACAAACGCCAGTGGAAGTCTAGGAGATATTTGTGTTTATGTTACACTCCAGCAGCATGAACCACTGTTTGTTTACACATGCACGCACACACACACACACACACACAGACCTCCTTGTATCACTTGACATTCCACATTACTGTAGCCTTGGCAGATTTGTAACACTGGCCCTTGTGGCGTGCACAGATGACCCCTCTGAGGTTGCTGTACCGGGCTACCGGCAAGGGTGGTAGTTAGTGGTGGGGTTGCCCATGAGAGCAATTTTCTCTTGCCGTGCAGTGGTTTGCCACGTCCCCCCTCTGTAGCTCCTGGGAATCCGCCGCAGAGCAGGCAGGCATGTTCCACATGGGTGGCACGGCACTGGGCACAGCTGTGAGATCACTGGGGCTTGAATGACACGCTGTATAGTCTCTGGAGACTTACTGCCGGATACTGTTTGATACTGTTTACCGGCGGCACAGGCTCTGTTGTTCCGTGTGGTCTCTGTTCCAGCTGGTCGGGTGGTGGTCTAGCCCGCTCCTCTGTCTGAGCCGAGAGAGAAAGAGAGAGGAGGAGAGCGAGAGCTCGGAGCTGAAGTAGCAGCAGCAGCAGCCGTGGTGGTGGTGGAAGGGAGGCCTGAGACAGAGTGCAGAGAGCTCCTATAAATCATCTGGAAGAGTTTACTGGGAAGTAGCCGGAGGGCTCCAAGCTGGGCTAGAGCAGGCCGTGAGTGCCAGAGGTACCGCTTGGTCCGGAGGAGGAGTTGTTTGGGCTTAACCAAAACAAAGAGTCAATGGAAGAGAGATCCAAGGCCTGCACTGTCCTGTCCACTCAGGGTTCCATCAGGACATAGACCTCTGCCTTTCCGTTGCTTTCTCTCCCTTTCATCACTTCATTTCAGTATTTGTCTTTTTCATTTGGCTCTTTCTGTCTCTCATCCATACAGTACATGTTCATTACATCACATTCTATCGAGTTCTTCTTTCCCTGTCTGCTCATGTACTATGCTAATCATGTTATGTACTATGTTAATCTTACAATACTGCAGGAGTATCTTTGAATCAAGAGCACTCCTGTCCTGACTCTCATCCTCACCACACTTTCCTCCGTCCTGTTTCAGAGCGTGCTTGATTACCTGAGTTTGTCTGCTCTCTCTCTTTCTCTCTCTCTCTCTCTTTATCTCTCTCTTCCTATTCCATGTAGTCTAACCATCATGAAAAATGTTCATCTCACAGTCATATCACAGCATTCCTGTGTCTTCATCATTCTCATTCATATATAATCCCCTCACATTATCTTTAGTCGATTGTTTAAAAATAGAGTACATATCTGAAACAAACTACCTGTTTTCCATGCAATATTTTTACAGGAATTAATATCCCTGTTCATACCTCTGTCCCATAAAATAGGCAGTAAAAGCCAACTCCTAATATATGCTCTCACAGGAATTAAATACTTCATGCAGCTGAGAGAAAATGGTGTTAACATAAGTGCAATGTTGTTTTCTGTCGTCAACTTCTGTTAAAGACTGTTTTCAGTTGTAATTATTTGAATGATGAAAGCTATTGGAAAATGTGCAATTTGAAAGCTGCTGTTTGAGACATCACCATCTAAGCCAGCAATAGGGGGCCCAGCACTGCTAAAGTTGCAAAGATACTTAAGATGCTAAAGATACTTGTTAAATCTAAAGGTAGTGAGTCAATGGAGATAATATGGTTGGTGTTCATGTATTGACTGGTTTCCCATATGCATTGTCTCAATGATTAGCCTCAGTAGCCTTTAAAAGATGAAAGGCTCTATATGGGGCCTTTGATCTAACCCATCAGTCCAAACTCATCCGAGAAGAAAGTTGTTGAATGTTGAAGGTCGCTGTGTGTGTGTGTGTGTGTGTGTGTGTTGGGGGGGGGGGGGGGGG